>JBCEWE010000454.1:8654028-8841528 GCA_039877035.1 Silurus lanzhouensis | reverse complement strand
CAGTGTCATGTATTGTGGGAATGCACATTAGCAGATGTGAAGGCCGGATAAGGCTGCAAAGGCTTAGGTGGAGGCATTACATGAATGAAAGCACAATGACATTTGGCACGTGAAAACAAAGAATGGAATGTGCAAGGGTGTGTACAACAATCAGTACAAGGGGGATATTCTCTGACACTTTTCCTAATTTTTCAGTGGAATAAAGGCAAAAGACAGTACAATTAATTAAAATAATAAAAAAGCAAAGTGTACGAACAGATTGTGCACATATTACATTCAGTAGAACCAATTCTATTATAAGAAATTTTGAAAAGACTGAAAGCGAGAAAGAGGGATTAAGGAGTAGTTTGTATACATTCACATAAAATACATAAGATTGTTTGAGAACAATTGTTTGAGATTTTGCAAAAACCTGTCACCCCTGGTTAATCATATTGTCTCAATGTATATGTACTATATGAGTTTTGAGATACTGCAGATGTGAGGTATATGACTGTGTCGGCTCACTACCTATAAGGGGTTAATCTGACAATTCACTAGATAGAGCACAAAGAAGCATAATTCTAGTGTAATAGACTCTCCGCTTGATTTTGTTTGAAGGTAATGCCGTTATTAATGTCATTTTGCCCCACCAAAATCTATAGTCATGAACTGCTGCCTGTTGGAGAGTTTATGGCAGAACAAAGCATGACAATGCTACAGAACTGTCAAGAGCTTCTAGGTTCATATTGGAAAGTTACAGGTGCAGCCATAAACCTTGAACATCATTTCCAAAACTGTCAATCATAACTTCATTGTTATCTGGTGTAACTTCACAATTAATCTGAATGTACGATTGCTGTACAAGTACAATCGATTTTATATATGTTTATAATGTTGTTAGTTAAAATGGACATATTTGTGTTCATTAGCAGTAAATTTCCACGTTGTTATGGACTGTGAAATAATTATAGGCACAAATTTTATGTACAGTTTGTATGTTTTTGTATTGCAGGAATATGTTATTAAATTTAAAACAATCTTAGCAGGTATCAAGTAGAATCACACAAATCTAGTGTCAAAAAGAGTGGCTCTTTGCCATATCCCCTGCTAATAAATTGTGTAATATGAAGCCATGGACTGCTGGGCAAAAAAACAACACTGTTAACTTTCCAGATAAGTCTTCCATGTTGACTGCACACTGTGACTTGACAGTACTGTAGCTATTGTTTGGTGTGATGTTTGACCCTGAGAAGCAATTCCCAATATAGAATAAGAACAGAAAATTGGAGGACATTGAAGATTTATGTTCTCACACAGAGTCTCTAGGAAGCTTGGTCTACAGCTGAAGGACACAGTAACATTTTCCAACAGGTATTTCTGCTTAAAGTGATATTTTGATATTTACACAAGAGTTAAAAAATATACATTTTACTTCCTACCATTCTCTATTATAAAATGCATATTAACCCTTAACATATCAACACTATTCAATGGTACTTTAATATATTGTCGGTGTGTACACTGTTTAAATTGCAACATACAGTTTCACAATATCAAAATAATTTTTTGGGTCACTAAAGGATACAGTGCTACAGTAAATCATATGCAAAGTTGTTGTTAAACTGTTTAACTTAGAACATTTCTTTACCAAAAGGTTTGTTATCATATTGACTGGTTTGATCACCACAGGCTTGATAGCTATTTTTCCTCAATGCTTTTGCTGACCCGAACTAAACAAACAAGCAAATAGGTAAGACCCCATCGGATTCTGCTGCCCTATTCAGAATTATTTGTGTAAGGTTTATGCTTCTAAGGTTGCCTTATTTAGGACATAGCAAATTAAGAAGCACAAATAAATAAACCTAGTAGGGCTGTCAAAATTAATGTGTTAACCATGCATTTGTTTGACCATTTTTATAAAAAAATATATTTAAAGAAAATACAAAAGAGGCTAAATTAAAACCTTCAATGCAACATATTTATTCACGACGCCCGTCTTTGCTCATGTATAAATAATAAAAAAAACAATAAACTCCACAAAAAAAAAATGTTTTTAATCATTAAACATTTCTTTTACTAATGCGCCAAATCTCATATCAAGCACCAAAAACCGCCATGATGCACACATTCGGTAATTAAAAGTGTCTGTGTGGAAACATAGCAAATGTTCTGTTTGGTGTCCTGATGATTTACATAATTCAAAACACCATAATTACTTTAAAACATTTACAAGAATATTTTGTCTTCATCCTCTATGTTGAGTTTGGTTTTACTAATAATAAACATACATTTGCATAAAGCATTCATATTTGTCCATGTCCGTATTGACTAGAGTATTAAAAACTTGGAAATGATTCATTTAAGGTACATTTAGAACACATAAAAATGTGCATTTAAGTTGCTATTAATTGTAAGTTAACTAATGATAATCAGGTAATTAAACTTTCTTTCTGCTTCTCACATTAGGGGTCGCCACAGCGGATCATCCACATGTTTGATTTGGCACATGTTTTTACGCTGGATGCTCTTCCTAACGCAACCCTACCCATTTATCCGGGCTTGGGACCAGCACTAAGAGTGGCTGGGGTTGGTTCCCTGACCGGTGAGAGCGCCGCATACTAACCACTAGACCACCAGGGACCAACAGCAATCAGGTGATTAATCACAATTAAATATTTGAATCGATTGACAGTGATAAAATCCAGCTATAAATGAAAACTATATTCCTACATATATTCCAAATTGTAATTATTACATTGCTTTAATTTCAAACTATGTAGTCATCATCTGCTCTGGTGCAATTCTTTAGAAATATATAAATGTTTTTAAAAGGTTTATAGGCTAAACATAATTTTTAGCCCAATAAGTTCAGTCTCTACAAAATTTAAGAAAATAACCTTGTATCAGCACAGGTCTGTAATGGATTTTCAGAAACCTGTAATGTTTTTTTACTCAATTCTCACTAATCTTGAACTACTGCCTGCAGTGACATGCTTTCCAAGATCCCTCGCACCATTAGTTATTAATTCCTCCATAGGCTGGATCACAGCAAGCTTCACTTCACTTTGAGGAGTACTATAGGCTTGTATTAGCTTATGCATGCAGTATGTGTTCGTATTCACAGAGGTTGGCTAAATAACAAATATTGTTTGTAAATAATAATTGATAGTCCTAGTTGACTAGACTTAGGTAAGTAATTTCCCAACTGCAAAATAACTCTTAACAGGTACAACAAGGCAGAAATAAAGAGAGCTGGCTGTACTTAGAGACAGATTGAGGTGGGTGCCAGGGATCGCACAGGATTTTTCAAAGAACTTCATCAATGTCCGATATCCCCAAGGGGCCAACACTTTTAATGAATAATAAAAGGATACCTTCAAAAAAACAAAAAAAAAACCCTGCTGCTCATGAGTTTTCCCATTGACTGTTATTTATTTATTTATTTATATTTTTTTAAATCAAGGTATGTTCATAATGATGCCGTATGTAGGTTTGATAATGCCTTCAGGTTGTCGAACATATTGTACATGAAAACAATCAATGAATAAAAAAAAATAAAAATAAATTATATATATATATATATATATAATATATATATATATATATATATATATATATATATATATATATATAATGTTTATTATAATTTATTTATTTTTTACAATGTGAAAGCTTCCTGGATTCTGTGCACTGCAGGGCATATGCACCTCAAACTGGAAAATTTAGTCTGATGACTGCAGCAAAATAAATCCTGTCCAGTACTTATATTATATTTGTTTACTGTATATCTGTTATGAGTGTATCAGACAAAAAACCAGAACAGACCTTGTGACCTCTACTCTCTGCGAGTCTCATGTCACTCTGGTCACATAATACTTTGGCCTTTCACTAGACGTGGGTGATATTTCTTATAAACACTGCCAAAAGTATTATTTAAATGTGCTTTATCTATAAATCAAACTTAGGCCTGGTCACCGAGAGTGGCATCTGAGTACAATGTTTAATCTATTATTTGTAGGTAAATAATATAATTAGAAAACATACAGATGTTTAAAATTTGAAAATATTTTATGTGCTAATTTGATGCCAGTTCAGTGGCTGTATAACGGTTTTAAAACATTGTTTTAAATCTACTAATATTCAAATAAAGATTTCTCAATGCCTAATACTGAGAATGATGAAACAGTTCTAGCAGCACAAATCTGATGTGGAGGAGAAGAGACATCTGTTTACCTAATTTCCATTTTAGCTTCTAGCACCCAGGGCATGGCATGTATTTCCCTTAAAAAGTGTGTGTGTGTGTGTGTGTGTGCGTGTGCGTGTGCGTGTGTGCGTGTGTGTGTGCGTGTGTGTGTGTGTGTGTTTGTGTTTTTATTTATGCATCGAAAACATAGTAAATTTGCAACTTTCTTCAGTAAAAATTATTGCATATTTCTTGCAAGTAGTGTGCATACAGTATGTGGTAAAACAGGACATAGCATTTGGATGCAGTGTATTTATTGAAATTCATAGAGGAAGGGACTCTTTCATAAACCAAATCTGTGTTTTTCTTATTTTATTTTTTATTAATCGATGCTGTAAGATAAATTCACAAATGACTTTGTTTTTTAATGCTCAAATTTAAACTTGTTTTCTCCTATATATATATTTCATAATATTTTTATTTAAAAATACCAGTGGTGTCACTTCTCCATCTTACATTGTATGTAGCTATCTACATAGTTTTAACAGATGAGGATGGTTTAAGTAATTTATATTCTATAGTGCAAATCTCTGGTTTGGCACATTTATTAGGGATGCATACTGAATATTATGATGCCTCAATAAATATAAATATTATACAAGTAACAGTCATAGTATTTATATGTTTGTTTCTGTTAGTTTTCTGTGCCTGACTGGACAGGCTTTGATATAATAATGAGCTTTAAAAACAGCAAAAGAATGGGTTGCACAAAATCCCCACCCAACTACATCTCACAACAACAAAAAAGACTTGAAACCGGCTCAAAATATAACCACAGGCGATGTTGGACACATTTCTTCTTCCTTTTCTCAGTATTTTTAGAACAATGAGTAAACAGCGATACTACAGTTTCTGAACTGTAGAATATATCTATGGGAATTACACATAGAACCTGTCAAGCTGAGGTCAAAAAGTATGTATCAATGTCATCAACATGATACTAATGAGAGATGCACCATTTTGTTTTAGCCTGGCTATTTAAAGAGCTTTAGAATACAACCATATTTTTGGGAAGAAACCAGCGAATCCATAAGCTCCACAGAGTCAGAGATCCAAGCACAGATCAATTTAAAGCTTAGGATCAAACCAGAGCTGTGAGGCAGCAACGCTACATGTTTCTTTCATTTCTTTATTTATTGATTTCACATTTGTTTTTAACACTGGATTATTCAATAATATTTATATAGAAAAAATGTGGGGGAAAAAAACTTCATTTCTCTGTTAGAGCATAGATACAAATGTACATGCAAATGACTTATGAAATGTTTAAACTTCTAATAAAATATGATGGTAAACATTGGGCAGTAGCATATACTTTAAACACTGCTAATAACATTGACTAGAGAGGGAGAAACACAAGTATCATGTATGGTCCTAATGTAAATGTATCGCAATGAAGAAGGGTATGAGTATTAAAATTATTTTTTTCTTTCATCTTGGTTTTTAAGAAGAGTAGCAATTAACCTGGAATTTATCTTAAAATAATTCTAGTTCCTCAAATTTAATTTTAAAAGGAACATGAGATAATATACTTATGAACCTTTATCGCTTAATGTATTCTCCCTTAAATAAAAAATAGCCAACTGTAATTTAATTAATTAATTCTTTATAAAGTCAATATTCACTACTAATTACTAGTAGATTAAAATGCCACAATATGCCTGATAAATATTTCATACAATTTAAAAGCCATCTCCTGTGTTCATCATTTTCCTTCCAATGATGTTTCTGCTTCTGCAACACCTTTCCTATTAGTTTCCTTTTAGTTAGTGAATGATGCATTAGAAAACTGAACAATATACCAAGCTTTTAAGGACAAAAATCTAAGAAAAAAATGGATGGCAGAAAAAAGAAGTCTCATGAGGCTGATGCAATACAATGTTTCATAAAAGAAAAAATACCACATTTTTAAATGGATAATAAAGATAGAGGCATAGTGGGTCACACTGCCTTTACACTGCTCCGGGGTCCAGATTTTATGGTAAAATCTCGAGCTCTGGTTACTGTCTGTGTGGAATTTTGTACAATTTCCCCTTAACATTTGTATACATTATTATATTCATTGAACCCCAGCCTAGATTTGCACTGGATGTGATTTGCCATCTGGTGGTTTGGTCATCTGAATTGCATTTGAGATGAATTGGTGTGTGAATATGTGTGACCTGTGATGGACTGGCATTCCCCCAAATGTAATGTCCCACCCCACCCCTGGATTAACCATGACCCTGACCAGTCTTTACTGCTTACTTCCTTTCGGCTTCTCCCATTAGTAGTCGCCACAGCGGATCATCCGTATTCATGATCCGCATGTTCGATTTGGCACAAGTTTTTAAGCTGGATGCCCTTTCTAACGCAACCCTCCCAATTTATCCGAGCTTGGGACCGGCAGTAAGAGTGCACTGGCTTGTGCAACCCTAATGGTTGGGTTTGTTTCCCTGACCGGGAATCGAACCAGTCTTTACTGCTTACTAAACATGAAAAAAAGATCAAATAAAATGATGAGCAAACAAAATGTTCCTTGACTCAATGAAAATATATTTAGAATTTAGTAGTAAAAAATGTGTTAATTTGTCATAAAATTAGAAGTTTTAAATCCACCCACAATAAAAGCTTGCCAGCCTGCAGCAGAGCAGTCTGATATCACATTAGTTTACATCCCATTCTAAGAATATTGAAGATGCAAGACAATAAAATAACACAGAAAAGAGAAATACTGCATTCAAACCATTCGCATGACATGTTCTTAGCTCTGTGTCCTGTTATTTATCTCCAGGGTTCTGGAGGAATGTCTCATTTCACTGTGTACTGCTTCAGCTATATAGAGTTGGAATGACGATAAAAGCTACTTGACTTGACTTGACAAAGCGGTAACTGTATTGTATTATCATGAATACATCTAGACATTTAGGCAACTTGCATTTAACAAAATATCTATAGACTGTCTACAACCTGTCAGTTGACTCATTAATCAGCTTATTATGTAATTCACAACAACAGTTTATGGTTGCTGATTATATTTTGTAGCTCATTTATAGACTATTATCTGGTCCCTTTTGTTACACTGTAGTAGAAGTATCCTGTTTATTGTTTGCTGGCATTTAGTATATAATCCATAGACTATAAACTCTATAGATACAGTTTATGACATTGTTCAGAATCGATGAATAGGCTTGTTATCAGTTAATAGATGGTTTGTAATGTGTATAAAGCAAGTACTCAATTAAAGTGCTCTCAAAAAATATTAATACAGTTAAACTCAAGTTTGAAAACATGTAGAATCTAGGCATTCACTGTCCTCTGTCTTTGGCAAAACTCATTCTGCATGTAGCTCTTGTTCACAGTTCAGTACTACCTCCTCTTGAGTCATCTCTGATCTGAATGTAAAATGGATTTCTCTGTGTAGACTGAATTTGGAACATGAATTAAAATCTTTTTTATGCTTAATCCACACTACACAGAGTGTACACATAATTATTTCAGACCCAGATATGAACAGTTATATAAAGAAGAGGAAGCCGTTTATGTTTCGGGACCGTGTATTTCTGCTCCAACAGATAAATGGTGTCGGTTGAGTGGGTGGATATGATGCCATGCTGACAAGCACATTCTGTGTTAGGAATGAGAATACATTTCACAAATACTCAAGCATAAATACTGCCGCAACATGTCAAAGATTTGACTACAGCATATTCTGCCTTGGTAAGTTTCCACAGCCAGTAGGGGAAAAGCTGTGTCAGGAGAAGTGTCAGAACTAGTTCAATTATAAATGGGTAGTTAAAAATAATAAGTTTGAAATAATAATAATAACACTGATAATATATATTTATTATAACACATCATTAACTATTATTGTTATTATTGTTGTTAGTTGGGCTAGGGGTGGTGGTAACTGTAGTAGTATTGTTATATGATATGGTGTTAGCAACGGTAGTAGTTTAAAAATGCTATTACGACTACTTCTACTACTACTCCTACAGTTGTACCCGTTTGTTAGTATTGTTCGTTTCCTTTCTTTCGTTGTTTAAGTTACTCCAGAGATGCAATGGTTTATGAAGATCAGGCTTGACGGTGTCATGCACGTATTCATATGGCCAATTGTATGTGCAAAACACTTAATTGAAGGTCAAATTATTTGAAGGTCAGTGAATCTGAGCAGCCACTTACATAAGCAAATGCTGAAATTGTGCTTCAAGGTGCTGTTTGTGTATAGAACATCGATTGCTTTGACCGGTGAAAAATGCATGCAGTTACTTGCCAGCCTTCCAATCAGTCAGAGGGCACGTGCCACTGTGTGTGTGTTTGTGTGCGTGTGTTCGTTCAGAGGCAGGGGGAGAGGGGAGATTAGGCATGTCAGGGTAGGTATGAGAGAATCAGTAGATGGCAGTCGTGTCCCTTTTGCTATAGACAGAAGGTTGCGGAGAATCTCTCTCTCTCTCTCGCTCTCTCTCTCTCTCTCTCTCTCTCTCTCTCTCTCTCTCTCTCCCTCTCTCTCTCTCCTTACACGCGTCCACACACGCGCACGCAGACACGCGCGCGCGTTCAGTTGCCGGCGTCGCAAAACCACGCACTCACGTTTCGATGCGTCTCCTCGGTTAGATGCTCCTCTGTGCTCTTACTCATACTGGCCAATCACTACTAGGCTGATGGGAGGTAATTGGATAATTATATTTCACCTAAACCCGAGACGCCACCAGAAGAATCCAAAGTAAGGACCGTATCTACTCATTACAGAAGCATACGCGCTGCTTTGCGCGTACCTGAGAGTCAGAGAGCATCAGTGGCGTTGGAGTTCAAGTCACGTTGCATCAGAGTAGATGTGCTCATAGGCTGTGCCATGGAGGCGAGAGGAAGTGGACAGGTCTGGGTTTAGCGCGAGACATTTTAACCTCATCTCTAGCAGGACTTCAACACGTCTAGTGAAGACACTCCTGCCCTCGGGATTTTTATAGCCATTTTTTTTCTTCGTTTACTCTGATCTCTTTGCACTATGAACATCGACGTGGAAAGAACAGGAAAAAAATAGGTAGTGTGAGTCTTCGTGGCATCGCCTCCGGTGTTTAGCTCGTCCTAGTGTGCCGGAACACAATGGGTTAGATAGAAGATTTGGATGGACCATATTTTTACAGAGAGCACGAGTTTGCATTGATCTTACACGGAATATACAAGAAACACATGACTTTTCTCACATGAACTGAAGAGGATTTTTACATCTGCCTCTATGCGGTTTTGGAAGAAGACGCCGTGAGGTCTTGTATGAACTATAGGTTTGTGGCAAGGATTCGGTTGGAAACGTCGGTGTAATTAAAATTGATCTCCATATCCCCCCCTTCCTCCCCTACATTCACAAATGCTTCACGCTGCAAATCATTCCCGGGGCTATAATGATAGTTGAGGAAAATACGCGTCTTGCAATCCGCACTGGTCTGTGAAAAAGTTCTATTCTAAACCACGACGACGGAATGAATCAGTCTCGGCGCTTTCCTTTTACTTTCTGGAGGAGGACGGGAAGGGGGATGTGGAGAGAGCGGTCACTTTCAGCAGGAAGATGCGACTGTTGAAGGAAATGCTGGAAGTGGTGGCGAGGCTGTGCGTAAGACCTGAATACACACCACTGATCAGCGCATATACAGAATGGCACACCAGCGCCAATCGGGATCTGATTTGATTTGTATGTAGTGCAGGGGGAAAAAAAGTGCTGGCTTGTGTCGCAACGCTGGACAAATCTGTGTCCGGTTTAATACGACATGATTTTGTGCTGCATCACAAAGTGGCGCGTGTCAGTTTGATATTTCCTCGGATGGAGAAAGTACACCGAACAGCATATGGATGCGCTTGTTTCAGACTTGGTAAAGGATCTGGAGATATTGGCTTCGACTCGGTGTAGTCTAAAGTCTGCGTTGTGAAAGAACAAAACTGTGCGCAGGAAAATTGCGGATGGAGTTCTGTTGCGTATTCCGTGGGGAAAGAGTCCAACAGTGCGCTCCCTGCTTTTGACTGAAATTACATTGCGAGAAAAGTAAGTAGGCTCATCTTTTTTTTCCCCCCTGCCAGCCAGTGCGTCACGTTATTGTTGTAGCTCGAAATGGGTAAAAATCCTAATTACGGAACGCTGTTTTTGTTCATTCCTTTCAACTACCACCGCTCTACCACTGCTGTGCACTTAAACAGAGTCTGTAGTCCATTATAAAGATGTGATGAGTGCATTGTGCCGTGACCACTTGTACTGTACACTGATCATTAAGCTAACCCATATTTAATTTAAAGTGCTTCTCTCTCTCTCTCTCTCTCTCTCTCTCTCTCTCTCTCTCTCTCTCTCTCTACTGATTACTTAAAACATTACCAGTCCTTAAAAATACGAAGTAGCTTTCTTTTTTTTTCCCTCCATCTCGAACCCTTTGCGCAGTCTAAAAGGACGCTGCACTTATGATCATTAATCGCACGGCGGCTCTGCCAATATGAATTGGTTTATTGAGAGGAAGGGATGCAGGCTGTTGCTTCTCGTTTGTGCGTTTGTCGCTTGTTTGGCTGCGACATATATTTGACCATTTATATTCAGTATTTTTCCTTTTTTATTTTTTATTTTTCCCCTTTAAGCATCGACACCGTGTAAAAAATACGATTATATCTTTAAAGATGATGTCTTTAGGCTTAAAATGAATGAAATGTTGCTTATCGGATTTGTGTAATCCTGTGAGGAGCGATGCAGTGTGTGACTTCTTGTCCTCTTTGGCCATCGCACTCGTGTTGATTTGAGTAGGGATTTTCAGTCTCATGCACATGGAGCTGTCCACAACCCCTGTGGTGCTGAAAGCTCTGCCAAGCTCAAGCTGATGGCACGCACTTTTCTCCAGAGGCTAAACTTATTTATCATATCATATAGACTAGTAACATTAGAATATAATAATGCATTTTACATACTCTGAATCATTACGAATAAAGACTTTGGCTTATGATCACTGATGTGTTATAATGCACCTGTATAATAGGTGCATTAGTGGCAATTCTGGGCTGGCTAAAATAACATTTGCAGCTATTTTTCAAGTGTCACAATTAAGTATTCATTTTATTTCTTGCCTTTTTCTACTTAACGAAGCCTATATACATTTACATGTATAAAACCTTCAATAAAAACAGGACAACTGAAACCCTAAAATAAATAACTAAAAAAGAAACAACTGGAATGCTAATCATTTGTTAAATAAATGATTAATTTGCTAGTTAAAATACTTATAGCCTGTTCAGTGAGCTGTAATTTATCCAAAATAGCCAAATAAAACTAACTTTTAGTGTGTATGAAGCTGCTAGAGTGGACTCTGGCAATTACACATAACTTGGAGTTTTAGATTTAAAGCACTACTGGTACCACATGTTTCATGCCCTAATGTGCTGCAACGTAATCACAGAGATTAAACCAGGGAGTGTTTATGGTTTATGCATATTGTGCATAACTGCATTAGTTTGTAATATGTGTAGTCTAGTAATTTTTTTTTATGTATCCACTGCCAACTTAAACACTTGCACAGATAAACAAGCATAGTTCCTTGTTGAACAGGTCCAATTAACTGGGTTCTCTTGTGCCTCTTATGAACAATTCCAGATTTCCCAAATAAATTACAGTATGATTTAACATATTTAAACCACTAACAAATTCAATATACCAACATTGCATTAGACCACACTATCACAGGCTACAGTCCAGTAAATTGGTAATGATAATTTTAGTTTCCATGGTGAATACTGGAGCATTAATTACAGGCAGTGTACATGTGCCACAAGTGAACTACTTCCATCAGTCCAGTGGTAATCCTCCATTTTGTCTTCATGAAGCAGCCAAAGTACACCCACCCACAGACTGTCATCCCTTTGAGAAAGCTTCCTGTTGGCAAAATGCCCATCTTGAGGCTTAGTAGGCTGTGTCAGTTCAAGCACTCCACACTTTAGAGGCTTTCAGGTACACAGGTCAGGTGTGTGGAATAGATTCATATCTATTTGTTGATCTGATCATGAGATTATACTCATCACTGTATTCGGTTATCACGCAGGTGGTTGAAAATCTACCGGATGTAGAAGAATAAATATAGGAATTGTATAAAATGGCACAGAGAGCAGGAGTGTGCACTTATACCTTTGTAAGAAATGTGGGTTTAAGATCAAGTGCTAATTTTAAGATGATAGATCACAATTTCTGCTTTCTCACACACACACTGTACACAAAACACACAGACATACATATATATATATATATATATATATATATATATATATATATATATATATATATATATATTTATATATACATACATGTATTGAAAGGTAAGCAAGTGATTGAAAGGTAAGCAAGTAACTTTTATTTATATATCTCAAAGGTTTCTTATCCTTTACATAGAAAATAAGAAAAAGAACTGCAGAATGATGGAGTGGTATTGCCTTGGGGAGACATATTAGACTGCTCATTTTATGTTCTTCCCCTGTCAGGGGCTCTAGTGTGATGAATATATGGGTCTGATTGAAAAGATGACATTTGTTTGTTGGTGGATGATGCACAGTGATTCATGTCTACACAAAGGCACTACATTATTTACCATCCACATCTCCAAAACTCCCTTCTGCCTTTCATATATATGCTTAAAAACTGTTCTGGACATCCAGGAATTTGCTGCTGGTGATGACTTGTGTGGAATGTAGTACATGCAGATGATGACACAACAAATCTTTGTAAACAGATGATGCTGAAAACGATAAAATTATAAAATTGTGAAAAATGGAAAAATGATCTTTGTTGTTAAAATAGTTTTGTAGAGTGCTGTGGAGGATTCCTGGAAACGTGAGTCATCCTCGAGCTTGTTTATTTCACTATTCGAGAATGACAATTGTGGAATCCCCAGAGCCTCCTGGGTCATTAGCACATAGCAGACTGAAACTGAGCAGGTGCAGCATGGACACCAACAGGGACTAAATCCTGCCATCCATCTAGTGTCAGTACTTGGGTTTCTTTTTTCCCATTCTGTTTTTATTTGTGCATCTTTCTCTTTACTTTGTCAGAATGTATATTTCATATCAAATATCCAGTGTGAAGGAGGAGTTTACCCTTGACAATTGTACTATGGCACACATTAAATAAACATATTAAATAAATTGTCAAACAGAGAACTCCTATAGCACACAGGTGTTAGAATGATTGAGAGAGAGGGAAAAAACTTGGATAGAGTGCAGTTTACATTCATATCTAATTTAATGTGCTGTTTTGTTCAAGCAGTTTATGGATTTAGAAGAAGGCTTTCTTTTTTTATATTATAAATGCCTCCTTTGAAAATGGGAGATTAGTCTGTGTAATACCCAGTTTAGGCAAGTGAGACTATTCATCCTATAAACTGCCTCAGACTTCTATCAATATTGGTTCCCGCCCATCAATTTTTCATCTCCTGAAGGTATACATTCTATGCGATTTGATATAATGGGGAATTAAAGGGTGAAGGAGATTCTCAGCATTATCTTCTTCTCTCTCTATGATTAAACATGCATCATATGCTATGACATGGAAGATATCTTTCTTGAGAGCAGATCTATGAATAGATAGATTTGAGGTTTTGTGGAAAAGGGATGCGTGCTTGTTACTATTAAAAACAAGGAAAAAATACTGGATTTTTTTTTTGGCAGCAGTATATTATGAAGCAGTCTACAGTGAGTAACAATTTTTGCGTGGTTGATCAGTTTACTCTGCCAGTTGGAACTGGTTACAAACATTGATAAATGCCATTTAGGCGTAAGATATATTTTTTTTCCTGATTTTTGCAGTTGACAATGTTTTCTATAAATGAAATATCACCTATACACATTTATAAATTACCTGAACAATTAAGACCACATAGCTCTATATCTGTTAATGTACAATATTAGCAGTATGTATGTATGTATGTATGTAGTAATGTATGTATGTGTGTAAGAT
Organism: Silurus lanzhouensis; assembly: GCA_039877035.1. Classification (NCBI taxonomy): domain Eukaryota; kingdom Metazoa; phylum Chordata; class Actinopteri; order Siluriformes; family Siluridae; genus Silurus; species Silurus lanzhouensis. The sequence goes on along the minus strand of JBCEWE010000454.1, from coordinate 8,827,357 downwards.
AGATAGATAGATAGATAGATAGATAGATAGATAGATAGATAGATCTCTACACTTTTGCAATGCTAATTTCTCATTATGTACATCTCCAATCCAAAAGTCATCAGAAAGTTGTTTCTCCGGAGCGGTCTCTCACTGGCAGTGCTTCCTACAGGATGAGCACAGCACATTCTCCAAGTCAATGCCGCAATCAATCAACACTCCGCCCCGGTACATCAGTCTTTCTTAATACTCTAGTATAAATCGGCCATTCAGAGTGTTCTTGTGGACGTTTCTTAGAAGACCTCAGCACTGATGGTAAACCAGATCAGAAGATCCAATCTGAGAAGACTGACTCTCATACAATAGCCATTGTTCAAAAAGTACTGTACAGCAACAAAACCAACATGAATCTCAAGAATAGCAGTGCACTTAACATTTTACCACTGCTGTATTGTTAGTCACAAAAATGCTGCCTCTCAAACAAAAATCCTAATCCGCCACCATTAATCAACACACTCCGTCGACACACTACTATGTAAATGGAAGTGCAGCTGTCTCCTCAGCAGCAGAATGGGCTGCAACAGCTGGGTCATGAAGCCAATAAAGCCTAAAGTAGGCCTGATTTAATGACTCTGGAATGTGGATGCCATATCAGCCTCAAAATGGTACTAAAAGGCAAATGACCAGAATTCAGTATATAGAATAAGTGAACTATCAGCTGTTTTTTTTTAGTACCAGTGTCCTTCATGTAAGCACACCCCCACAAAAAAAAAAAAAAAAGCATACACATACTTTCTGCTTGTGTATGTGCTGAAGAGCTTTTGCTTTGTTCCACAACTGCACCTGGGAGGCATCTGTTTTATGTGACATGGCACTGGGTTGCTATATTAATTCTACTTGCTAATTCGAAAGGTTAAAATAGGCTGCAGGGGAAAAAAAATCTGACATGCTCATGCTTCCCTGCTCCTCAAGTAGTAAAGCACCTGTTTAATGGAGGTGAGGTTCAGTGATTCCCCTCTCACAGCAGTGCAAGACGGGGTTGGGTGGGGTGAGGACAGAATTTTGATGGCAGGGCTAGGAGGAATATTCATGTAGAGTAGTCGGTTATTTGAGAAATCAGGGAAAAAAGGGCAGTGCAGGTGGAGCTGATTGCTTTTATCGGAGATCATTAATGTAACTTCCTGTCCCGATAAGCCTGTATGTCAAAGCTCTCAGTCTCCTTTAATGACTGGATATGACCAACGCAGCCACTCTGTGCAGCCCTTCAGCATTCTTACAAATGGGAAGCTGTCACAGCTGCTGACACACACACACACACACACACACACACACACACACACACACATGCACTCACACATGCACCCACACACACACGCATCGAAATCTTGTTCTATATATATATTACACACTTACATTACACTATTTTCATGAATCTATCACAAAGAGGTACAGTGTGGTTAGACAAGCTGCTATATTAGGCAATCAAACCAGCTCCTGTCATTTCCTGTAATACTAGCTTATAGCAGTGACATTTTCTTACTGACAAAAATTAGATTATACTTGTAGATTTCTCTTTAATATTTTTATGCTAGAAATAAACTGCTGACTCATAGAATATTGCAACAAATGGATTGTGGGTCTTTTTTGTACACTCAAGTGTGTGTGTGTGTGTGTGTGTGTGTGTGTGTGTGTGTGTGTGTGTGTGTGTGTGTGTGTGTGTGTGTGTGTGTTCACTCATGCAAAAGACTCTAGAATTCCTTTTATCTGAAAGGCAATACATTTGGTGAGACTGCCAGTTCATTACATTTTGTTAATTATATGATGTTCCGAGTTTAATGGCCTATTACATTCTGGGTTGCTCTTATTTGTTTCAGACAAAAATGATTGCAATTTTGTTTGCGGTTTAGTTAGTCACTTGGCAAATTATCCCATTTACAGTGTATAATGAAGTGGTCTTTCACCAACCTTTATTTAAAAGGATTGCACTGGACATAAAGTGAGTATGTACACTTTAGTTTTCAGTCAAAAAAACTATTTTTTCTGCCTCTACATGTTTGCTAAGAGAAGGTCACGAGTGATGTTAACATGACTGTCATTCTGGGCAAAAATGGGTTGAGGAAAAGAATAATTGTCCTAGGTTTTAAAGTGGGGACTAATCAGTAACAACAAAAAATGGAATATTTCTGCAAATACATGTATTTGTTTGAAGTTTGTATAAATGGGACTTGGGAGCTTTAAGGAAATGGCTGTAGGAGGAACACTTAGCCTATTTGACCAGGTATGGCAAGTATGCTAGTTTTGGTGCTCTGTGCATCAGCGTTGCAGTCTAGTAGTGTGCCCTGACCTTAAAATGCTGCTCTGCTTAGATTTCTTGTGGATTTTGTAAGGACGGTCAAAAGTATTAATAATTTAAAGATAATATATTGAATGGCATGGATGACAATTGTTGAATAAGACAATCATTGTTTTTGCATCGATATTCAAACTCATTTCAAAGCATATTGATAATTTTCATTATGTTTTAAATTATACTTGTATCTTGTTTTTAACCCAAATCTCTTAAGGATGGCTACAAAAGATGTTTTTTGACAGAATTGAGTGGAACATGTCTCATATCCGGCTTTATAGGATTAAAACAGTTTCAAGCAACTGTACCCTGGCATGACTGAGTCTGTGGTTCAAAAATTCTGATATTATTCAGTGGGAAAGTAATATATTTATAAAAATACAATGGTCATTTACCAAAACATTTCAATAATGATGATAATGATTAAAAAAGATTGACTCTTTTTGACTATTTAAAAGAGAAATGTAAAATTTGATACATTTATTCTCTGTACTTCTCTGGAAAGTAAGTATCCAAAACAAAATGGCATGATAAAATAACCTGTGGCAACTGTTCATATTTCAAATGTTTCACACGACATTTATTGCTAGTGAATACTAACTGCACTGGGCTGTATCTTATGTTCCACTATTATATGAACTGATATAAAGTTTACAGAAGAGAATAATTTATACAATGCTTTGAAGTAGTCTCTTAAAAAATCAAATAAAAAACGTTCAGTATTTTCTAATAGTCAATGCTCTGAGATGGCTGTCTGAAAATTTGCAGGTCAGAAACCCTGAATGCCCTGAACTTTATCTCTCAGAGGCCCTAGAGTATGTGATGTTTTACTCAATTCACTTTCTAATGAAACAATTGTGAGCATCTTTGACTTATTGTAGAATTTGATATCATAGCTGTATGGTGTTAATTTTTATTTGTATATAGGGAGAGGATTATGATAAACAGCTTCTGTTGGTTTTTTTATCCTGACAACCATTCCAGAGGAAAGCATGTATCATTTTAAAGGCTGGAATGGACCAGTTCAGTAATATTTTACAGGCAACAGTTGACAAGGTTAAATCATTAAAAAAATTAAAAAATTAAATCCAAAGATAACAGAATTCTAAGCAACCAGGGAAAGCCAAATAAACTGGGTTGCTTACTGCTTTGAAACAAAAAAGCCAATTAAAATGTACTAATACAAATGGTTCTGATTCTGACTGTGATTCTGATGATGATAAAGGTTATGATGTGAATGATTAAAAAGCATTATATACTATAGGATATAGAGGTATAATATACACATGAACATGAAATAACTTTCAGTCCTTACCCATAGGTAACATATTTGATTACGTTGTGGTCAGTTATAGAAATGAATGATGAAATTAAGAAATGGAATATTAAATGCATCAAGGCGTTGATATTCAGTAAAACACTGAAGCCAGCCACCATGGATTTGAAGTATAATTTCCACTTGAAATGTATTAGGTTTACAGCCCCCTAGATGCTGATTAGAACAAATGTCTTAAAAACCAATACAGCTGTGCCGCCACTGAGCACTCACACATATTAGACATATGCTCATGGGTCTTCTTTCTGATGTGGATTTTTTCTAAGTTATCATAATAAGAGCATGTTATTGTGACCTTTCATGGTAAGGAATGAGTGTATAATATGCAGTAGTTGTTAAGAAAGATATGGGTGATTTAGTGGAGTGTCATGGTGTAGGTGACAGCTGTACTCGGGCTTGTGTGTGTTTGGGCTCTAGGGCATAGTGGTGTGGGTGTGTGTTAAAAGATTTCAGATACAGACAGCTGATGCCTGTCATCCCAATCACCCTTTTCTAGCATAATATTAATCATGAAAGAAATCAATTCAGCATTCATTCAGATCTCTCACTTTCTTTTTCTTTCTATCAGTTGCTTGATAATTGTTCACTTATAGTCAGTGAAGACTGTTTCATGATGTGCTATAGTTATAGACACACTCTGCTGTGTGCAATCTCATTTCTACTTTATGTACACTGAGGTTCAACGTTCTGTCTTTTACATCCTTTTTCTTCTTTGCTAGAGGTTTTCTTACTTTCTCACCTGGTTTGTCTTGTCATTCTGGATCATATTTCTTCATTTCTTTTCTTTCTGTCTCTGTCTCCCACATTCTCTTACACACACACACACACACACGCACACACACACGCACACACACACACATTTTGATTATCCTTCTGTAACTTTTTTGATATATCATTATCTAGCTTCAGCAGTGCTACACATCCCTGTCAAATTTGTCCAATCTTCTGTCTTCTTTTCTGCTTGCCTTCTCTTTCATTTCTCTTTTTTTCCCCCAAACCCTGCTGATATACACCCACAGAATGGCTGCATTGAGTCTATCCCCTGCTGAAGGAGGGTTGTGTTGAGCTGAACAGAGTGATATTAGCAGTGGAAGGTAGGCAAATGATGCCAGAATGTTGGCATGTGTCCTGCAGTGCCTGCCAGACCTCTCACCCCAGTGGCACAGCGGCATTTGGCCTTGTTCTGCCTGCTGTCTATTCTTTGTTGCGAAAAGGATTTTTTTTTTTCTGTTCTAAATGCTAAAGGTTACTTTCATACTTAGTAATCTTTGGTTGATTTGGCCAAATATGACATATAAAGTGTAATAACTCAGTGTTATTTTATCAGCAGTGTAACAGTTAAGCTTTAAGAATGGAAAAAGTGAAGAAGACATAGATTTTGAATGATAAAGGAGCTCATTTGCAAGACATTTCTGTCAGTGTCAAAAATAGTAATTCCTAGAAACCTGCTCTACATATGAACATGACCTTAATTTCGCTCAGTTACATGTTTCAGTATAAGATGATCAAAGTCGGTACTTAATATAGGACAGGTTTTTAAAAAAAACATAATGAGAAATAGCTAGCAATTAATTTGAAATTGATAGGATTACCATTTGGCTAAATAAGACTTGGCTTTATCCCTGTGGTAATTGATTGCATGCCGATGTCAAGACATTCTTTTTATCTTTAATTTGGGAATTATATCAAATCTGATTGGTTATGGTGAGCTTTCCTGACTAATAATGTAAATTTTAGAAAGTAAAAAGAGGTGTTTAAGCTCCAGTGCACATCTGTCAGTACTATAATCAGCATGTTCAGATATGCAGTGATTTGGTAAAAATATAAAAAAGACCATTTGGTAATCATCTCCCCATCAACATGCATTTAGTTATCTCTTCTTTTGCATTTAAAAGCCACCATATTACTTCTTTCTTATATTTACTTCAAAATAATTTTCCTCTTTTTCTGTTGTTGTATGATATACATGTTAATATATGTAGAATATAAAAAAAAAAACAAGAAATTCAATTCATTACTTTCTTCACAAGCACTATTTATTTCTCTCCTTGCGAGTTAGCTTGGGGGCTAATTGCTCACATTTATAATACTAAAAAAAAGTGCATAATGAGTGATATCTGCTTCACAGACAGTGATATTAATCTTCCCTTGCTCATTTGAAATTCTCCTCTGTTCAATTTTAAATTTAATTTCTTCTGAACTGAGCTAAACCAAACTTTCTAATTGTGCATAAAAGTCAATGATGAATTAAAAAGGGAAAGATGGGTTTGAATACTATTACTTAGCAAAGTCAAACAATGACTTGCGTGGGAGAGGTGGTTACTGTTGGAGCTGAAAGTGAGTTGTAAGACCACATTCTGACCTCATGAAGCCATTCATTAAATTTAAATCTGATAAGGCAGTTATCAATTCACAAATGAACCATATTAATGAATGTCATAGGAATGGTTCTTAAAGCATGAACTGTGCACACATAAGTGACAAAAATGCAAATGAATAACTGGACTGACTCAGATTATAATATTATTTCTAAAGCTACAGTATAAAGCCTAACAGTTTCCCTGTAAAGCCAATAAAATGTTTCCAAGAGCAGGTCCGAGAGCACTAATACACACTCACTGTTTAGAAAACTACAAGAATTGTTAAGAGAAGGGATCATTGTATACTATCCCATTATTGATTACTTGCATCTAGAGCTGCAACAACTAATCGATAAAATCGATAATAATCGATAATGAAATTCGTTGTCAACAAATGCTGTTATCGTTTAGTTGGACTGCTCAAGTTACAGTTAGTGACAGCAAAATAGCAGCCGCCTGCGGAAATGGTGGACAGTAAAGGGCCAACTGGCAGCAGGAACAAGTGCGCGTCTTGTCATCCAAGGCATGGGAGCATTTAATATTAAACGCAACAAAGAAAACTGTACCTGGAAGTTATGCAAATCTGAGCTTTTGTGTCATGGAAGTACCACAGTGATGCACAAGCATGTGAAAAGAAAACATGAATTAATGTCTCTTTACTACGTTTAAATGCTTGTTTTTACGTTTGTATATTTAATTTATGCATTTATTATTTAGGTATTATACAAAAATCAAATTATACATTCTAGATACATATATCTTCACAAATGAACAAAATGTCTGTGTATTTTTCAAACAAAACAATGTTGTATTATATTTTATAATGATTATTTTAGCAAGGTTGTCAACTTGCCATCTGCAAAATACAATACAATACTTAAATGCTGTTGTTTTTTTTGTTGGTGTGGTTTTTTTTTGTTTGTTTGTTTTTTTAATTCCCCATGCACTCAACAAGCAGCCACTATTAACTTTAAAATGTCTAAATTGAAGATAGTTGATCTCAATATGTGGCTTTTGCATTTTTTTAAGTACACTTTTATATATAAATACCATGAAATAGGGTTTTATATAGTGATAATAAGCAAAACAACTTATTTAAAAATTAGAATAATCCGATTTATTGATTAATATATGTAGATATAAGGAGTAACACTTTCCATGCTGTTGTCTAAAAAAAAAAAATACAAGTTTTTTAAGTATATGAAATAAGATTAAACTATTTTCATTTGAAAACATCGTATGAGATGTGTTTCATTTGTAATCATTGATTTGCTTTTCATTGTACATTGAATAGTTTCACATAAAATAAACTTTCTTTCGGCTTCTCCCGTTAGGGGTCGCCACAGCGGATCCTCCGCACGTTTGATTTGGCACATGTTTTTACGCTGGATGCCCTTCCTAACGCAACCCTCCCCAATTTATCCGGGCTTGGGACCGCCACTGAAAGTGGCTGGGGATAGTTCTCTGACCGGGGATCGAACCCGGGTCGCAGCGGTGAGAGCGTTGCATCTTAACCACTAGACCACTTGGGACCTCAAATAATGATACTAAATAGAAAAAAAAATATTAAAGACTCATGTTTTTTATTTATATTGTATTTTATTCACATTGTGTGAAAGTACTCATAAAACATCTAAATATATTGTAACAATTGCTCAAGCCAGTTATTGTGAGTTATCCGATCAATTGTAGTTTGTTACAAGCATCAATGCACAACAAAGGAATTTTTTTTTATAAAATTCTTTTTAAATTGAAATTTTACTTTGTTTTGTTGGTAGTTTATAATTTTGTGCAATGTCTATTAAACAAGTTTCTCTTATTACTTTTGTTATAAAAACAAGAAAACGTTATTGTATCCCATCTGCATCTCTTTTTCCTCTCTATCTAAAGAACACCAATTCTCATTTTCCAGAGAAACCAAAAGAAAATTGTACCATGTATGGCAACTTTACAAAGCACAGTAACTGTTATAAAATGGAGATACTCCAGAAAAAAAAAAAAAAAAAAACAGCAGCAACTTTCATTTACATTTGTTTTTGTTCAGCATAACCTGTTCAAAGTGGTTAATTATTACATTCATCTACAGTTTATTAGTTTTTCTACTTCTTAAGGTCATATATCATATTAAAATGAGCAAATTAATATGAACTTAGAATTCAGCCAAAACTAATGTTATATACTGTCATACAATTGTACTATGCTCCTTATTGGTCAAATTTGAGAATTGTGGTGCAATATTCATTTCTTTACTGTTGATATTAGAGGTTTCACCATGCTAAGCTTTTCCAGAGTGTTCTGATGTTTCATCCAGTAGCGCATTAGTTGTTATAACCAGTGGCGGGTCGTGCATTTTGTACCTGGGCCTTCAGTGGGGACTTACCTCACTTAATCCACCTCTTAATATCACCACTATCACGTCACAATTATAGAAATCAATACAATGCAAACACGCATTTAAAACAACGCGTGCCATTACAGAAAAAGAGGCATTTCACGTATGGAGGGCGCATACCATTTTACCAAAGCAAGAAACCCAGACAAGACAACTCCAAACCTCTACACTACAACCGCAACTGTGCACCTACATCATCTGGAGCAGTTCAGAATCAATATTTGTCTAATAACATAACAAAAACATAAAAATGAAAAAAAAAATACAACCCACTCACCAGAGATGCAGACTCAGAGGATGTAAGCCAGTGGTACCGCTCATATTCACTGGTCTGGAAGTGGCGAACAAACCCTTTCCCGGGCTGAGACAAGCTTCTCAGAGCTAGCTTCAGAGTTGGCTGACCTCTCCTCACGATGTCTAGCTTTTCTTAAAAAATTATATTTTTTTAAGTATGTCCACGATTAAATCAATTTCTCTTCCTCTGTATGCATAAAAAAGTCAAACTCAGATGTATTAATGTGTGCAGAGCTACACACTAGCCATGTGTGTATCGATACCAAATATCGATACTATCGATACTGGGGATGGTATCGAAAAGTATCGATCCAAAAGTCAAAGTATCGATACTTTTCGATACTTCAGTTTCGTTTCCCTCCCGTCACGCCAGCTGCAGAAAGAGCGCGACTCGCGAGTGCGTGGTATCATGGAGCCAGCAGACAAAAAACGGAGCGCTGTGTGGAGGTATTTTACTGAAAGGGAAACATGTAAATATGTTATTGTTTCTCAACAAAAATCTGTAGCTTAGTAGTTCTCAACTTTTGTTTAGGTATTAGATATGGTGTGTACTTTGTTCATAAGATAAGGCAGTATTCTAAATAGGAAATTATTTAATTTGTTATTAAAACAGCTGCTTTATTTTCTAGTAATAATTTTGTGCACTTTATTTTTTGTTAACGCGAAATAAGTACAGTTAAAGGGAGAAATAATTGTTACTATATTGTTGTTTAATGTATATTTAATAGTATTGTTCAGTTTTTCTGCTAATTTTATTACTGTTATTGTAATTTCCTTGCTGTTGTGATGTTTGCATAGTTTATTACAATAATATACTTTTTTCATTTGAAAATGTCTTATTTTTTGTTAACCTCACACATGACCAATTACAGAGCAAATCACATCACAAAACACAGATGTATTCAGATTAACAAAATTATGCAATCACTTTATAGTGATACAGTGATATTCGCTACGCAAGAAAGTAAAGGTAATTTAGTGCGCTAAAAATAAAAAAAAGTATCGGTATCGATATCGGCGATATTGGCCTGTATTTACTTGGTATCGGATCGATACTAAATTTTGCAGTATCGCCCATGACTACTACACACGTGTTTTGCCAGTCGAACTTGGCTGTAACAGTTTCCCTGTTTCCCTGACCAACCAATGCCCTGTGAGGCGAATATTAAATCTGATTGTTTAAAGAAACAGAGCTATTTATTAAGAAGACTATGGTTAAAAAAAAAAAAAAAAAAAAGACAAAAAATCTAAATCCACATACACATACTAAAAGCAGTACAGTCAAGAGAAATGCTACGAAATTAAGAAAATAAACTGTTGGGAATAAATTAATGCAATTTCATGGAACCAATATAAGATTTTAGCTTGTAAATGTAGGGCAGTGCTTCTGATAGTGTTTCGGCCAGCAGAGAAGGTTTTGCTGGCCCTGACTGCCCACCACTGGTTCTAACAGTTCTGTTATAATGATTTTTTCTGTTATTTTTGTTATAACACAATGTAAAATGTACATTAAGATATCCATGGTGTATAGTATCATGGTATATAATCTTAACATGTTGACCTCATGCTAATAATGATGCAATATATTTTGAACGCTGTAAAAGCAGCATATGCAGATCCATTTGCATTCCTGTCTCTCAGCATGTGCGAAGTCCTTTGTAGTTTAACATTAGGCAGAATAATGAATGCACACTACATTATCTGTTCTCATTTGCAGCTGCCAGTCTCTTGTAGTCCCCTTATCAAAAGGCTTCTTGCTCAGGAGAAAACTAAAGGCTATCTCTTCGGAGGCCTTCATGTAAAAGGGCAGTGTGGGTTGAAGTAGTGAAGGGCACACAGGGTAACACTTTCCTCAGGCAGTCTCTCCTGGATTCAAACACAAACATGCTTCCATGCTGGGCTTTTCTTAGTCTTGGCTAGTTGTCTTTTTTTTGCACCTTCCTCCTCATCACCATTCTTTTCTCTTCTGCTCAAAATTCTCATTCTCCCATGTCCTCCAGGTATGAGTGGCATGCTTTAAAATTGATTTTCATGTACGCTTTGTCTTCTCTCTTTTTCTGCTTTTACCTTTCTTCTGATCCACATTTAGTGTTCAGTGTCACTGTAATTGCTGTTCCTGTTCTATAAATTATAGGGATTTCTTGAGCCCTAAGAACCAGACATTTCTTTTATTAAGGAATTGAGCAATTGTGTCACTGTGTGTTCTCTTGCCACTGTGCCTTAGGTAACATGTTATCTATGTTATCTGTCATATACACAGAAACATATATACACACACACACACACACACACACACACACACACACACACACACACACACACACACACACACACACAGAGGTACGCACGTGTGTGTGCTCCATAAATTCAGAGCAGGGATGCTATTCTTAGTTACGGCACAACATTAAGGAAACTGATGGTGCAGGCTTGAAAAGGCAAGCAGTAAAACCATGAACGAAGCCACCTCCCAGTAAAAGCTGAAACGGCATTTTAAATCTACGTGCAAGACTGGATTAATCCCCTGTAGTGTCAGTTGATTTTGGTTGTTTTTGGTCCTTTATTCTAGGTTTGAATGCAATAAAATAGCACCCATTTAAATGAGATTAAAATAATCTTTCACACACCGATCTGGTTATCGGGACGGATTAAACCGCATAGTTAGTTAAGAGACACAATGTGAAGTTCTCATGTTGGCCAGTACTTCAACTTTAAACAAAAAACAATCTCCTGTTCTCTCTTTATCTTCACCATTTCTTCTTTCTTTGCTCCTCTTTAGCTCTGCCTATATTATGCTTTTCTGAGCCAATCAATCCTCCAGCCCAACAATACAGCATTGACACACAGCTGCGTGCTGTCAAAGCCCAACAACCCTCTATCAGACTGAATACAGATTTCATCCGACAGCGACAACCCAGAACCTTCAGCCTATTGCACTTTTTGCCTGTTACCCTCTCTGTCATCTCCTCTCTTTTTTTGTTTTTTCTATTTTTTCTTAAGATATTTACCTATGAAGTCACACAATTTCATAATCTCCATTAGTATAATCCCATTCCCCTCTCTCTCTCTCTCTCTCTCTCTCTCTCTCTCTCTCTCTCTCTCTCTCTCTCACTCACACACACACACACACACACACACACACACACACACACACACACACTCTCTCCCTTTCACTCTTCTTTTTTCTGCCTACACTAAGCTTTTCTGGGCTAATCAGTCCTCTAGTCCATCAGTCCTCTCTTCCTCTTCTTCTCCCTCTCTTCCCCCCGCCACCCCACCCCCAAGGAGCCACAGACTTAACGAGATGTGTATTGTAATTTATGCCTATGCATATGGGAGGAATAGATCTGCCATTGATGGATGTCTTGCTTGCCGGCACTGACTCTGCTGTGTTCTGTAGAGCATCCCAGTGGACCCCAGTGGAGTGTCGACATAAAAACACATTGAGTAAACAAGTAATGCAACGCTTACACACTGCAGCCATAATGAGGAATCGGTGGAGGCTGAGACGCATGGCCCAGATGAAACAAGAGTGGACACGCTCCAGCTATATCCTGCAGGCATGTTTCTCACTGAAACCAAAAGTCATGCATCACTGTGATCTCTTTATGCATGAATAGTGCATTCTTGCAGAGAGGTAGAGATAATTTTTATTAGACAAAAAAAAAAAGAAAAAAATGTTCTACATTTGTAAATGTAATGAGATGGGAAACAGATTTTTTAAGAACCATCATTAACTAAATCATCTCAGGTTACAAGCAATTAAGCAAAACTTGATGTAAGAATTCAGAGTTTTTCTTTATGACTTTATTTGAATAAATAAGAATCATCCCTGCTTTTTGAAATTTGACCATTTAATGCATGAGTAGACCTGCTGTGGATAAATAACCATGCATTATATGTGAGCCGGTTCTTGTTCCTTTTTCATGGAGTCTAGATTAATCGGTCTTGTGTTTGCCCAGCCTGGTGCAAACTGCCTCATAATATGTTTTCAATGTTCAGTAAAACACTAGGGAAATGTTGAAGAGTAAAAACTGTTACTAAAGTACAACAATAGCACAAAGCAGATATATACTAGTTTCTCCACTTATATTGCTAAGCTAAAATGCATACAATTACGTAGGAGTATTAGTATTATTGACCATACAGTAAATGCTGAGTTTCACCATGTTCCAACATGTATTCATACAATCCAATAATGTACTGATTTATTTTGCTGTCATTTGTTTGTTGTTAATTGCTAAAACAAGTAGTTTAATGCTCTGATAATAGGCTGACCCTCATGATATCTATGAGCTATTTTATACACTCACCATCCACTTCAATAAGAACAGTGCATTAATTAAAATCATGTAGATAATGGTCAAACGCTTACATAAATGTTTATGTGAAATTTTAGAATCAGGAAAAGAGTTGTAAGTTTACAAATTAACCATGTCATAGTGCCTGATGCTCAGGTTTGAATATTATAAAAATGTAGCCTTGTTGATTAGAAGGGTCATGGATTTAGTACAACCCCAATTATTGACTTATTTGTAAGCCAGATAAACACTCTTTACCACCATGGGGAGCAGAAAATTATCTCAGCATGCATAACACATTGAATCTTGAGGTGGGTGGTCTTCAACAGCAGAAGACCACAATGGATTCTACTTCTGTCACAAACGATCAGAATTCTGAGGCTGTTATGGACACAGGTGCTTCAGTATTACAAATTTGAAGATTAGATTAATAATAATAATAAATAAAAACCCCCTTTCTTCATATATCTTGTTTTGGTCAATCCACATCATGGCTTAAATGTTTGGTGCATGCCAAGAAGCTTTTCTCTTCACCACCAATGTAAAGAACTGCAGGCACATTCTGATCATTCTCCTCTGATCTCTCTAAACAAGGAGGTGAAAAAGGTGTTTATCACATTATTTACTGCTAATTTTACAAACTGTTGTGTGTATAAACCTGTGACGATTAGATTATACTGTATGTCTAAGGAGTTGAGACTGAAGTGCTTGTTTTATAAAACCCTAGTTACAGATGTAAAATCAGTTATGCCTGCTCTGATTCACCAAATTTATATTGCATGCAATGATGCTGCTCCTGGTCACTGATAGCAACAATATGAAAAGTACAGTGGTACCTCGACATACGAGTGCCCTAACATACGAGTTTTTTGAGATACGAGCGGTCACTCGGTCGATTTTTTGGCTTTGATTTGGGAGCAAAAACTTGAGATACGAGCTCGAGACGCTGCTGCTAGATGGCGACTCGAAGCCAGAAAGCGAAGATTGTGACGAAAATTAAGATAAGCAAAGAAGAAAAAGTACAAATTTTAAAGTTTAGGGATACATAGTGTACAGGAGGGATAGTAAAAAAATAAATTTTGCCTCCGCCTACGCTTATCGCCTCTACCACCCCTAACCCTAACCCTCCGCACACACACCCCACCGGCGTTTTCGTTAGCTCAAGTCGTCTCATCTCCAAGGAAAATACACTAAATAAAACCTTATTATATCTTTACATTCTCTTTAATTATGTTTTTATAAAATATTCGTTATTTATAAATACATTTTTCTTATTCAAAAACACGTAACAAAAACAACTGGGGGGGCATTTTGGGGGCTGGAACGGATTAATGGCATTTCAATTAATTTCAATGGGGAAATTTGCTTTGAAATACGAGCAATTTGACATACGAGCAAGGTTACGGAACGAATTAAATTATGTCGAGGTACCACTGTACATATTAGTTGTGATATTTAAAACAAATCAAATGTGACTACAGCATCTTAATATTCATGGATTAATGTAAATCACCATAATAATAATAAGTAATCCTATTTATTTATTCATCCATCTATCCATGTTTGCAACAATATATTGATTCTTCTAGCAATTAATTATGTAATAGATTGGCCACTAGTACAGTGATGCGAAACAGGGTGAATAGATTAATATAAGCTATAACTTAACTATAATATGTTTACTATAATTTGGGGTCATGGCATGATGTAAATCAATTTTGAATGTCAGAATGAAATATTCTCTGAGGTATGGATACTTTCCAACTTCGAGGCCCACCACAGTAAACTAACTGAATAGAAGTAATGTCCTTCTGGCAGAGGACTTAAAATAATGGGCACTAGAACATAATGTGCTTTTTTTTTCTTCAGGATACCCAGGGCGGTAGAGGCTGTGACCCATGTCAGGAGGATTTAAATTTAGACTTCATCTGTTCTTCAATGGACTTATTTTTTTCTTCATTCATTTCATTATCTAATTTTGTAGTGGAGGCTAAAATACAGTGCACTCTGAAAGCTCACTGCGGTGCATTTCCTTCCATCCTGCCTCTTCAGCAATCCCATCTCTCTCTCCAACAAAGTTAATCTGCACTACATGAAATAAAGCATGTGGGGGGAAGAGAAAGCCAGAAAAATCAAATGAAAAGATGGTGAGATAAAAGGAAAAACAGAATAGGAGTTAAGATTTTGTCAATGAGAGAATTCAATGACATCCCCTTTACTATGCAGATATTTTGTAGCCTGTTCACTGAGTGTTCATATAATATGCTTGCATTCAAGAAAATAATTAAAATAGCATGGTTGTTTATAAAGCGATCCTCTTATTTTATTATTCCTCTGCATCAAGAATCACAAAAATTTGGTCATGTGATCTTAGTTCATGCTACATATCTATGTATCCCCTTCCTATTTTTTCAGTTGTAGTCAGGCCATGCATATGAACTACATAGTCTAAGACTGTTTTCAGTCAACATGATAATACATAAAGTGGAGGGTGAGGTCAGAGGGCCTGGCACCATCAACATATGAGATTTTTCTACAGGAACAGGAGTGTGCAACAATGCTCTAGCACTGTCATCTTAATTATATTTCCCTGTGAAAAAGTTAGGTTAGAACCCTGGCTTGATTACTACAGGGAAAGACCCTTGACGCTGTGCAGAGAATACGCTTTCACATGCTTATTTTCAGTAAGGCTTGTTTTTTTTTAGTATACAAGATGGTTTTTATTTTTTATTTTTTTTATTTTCTTGCTTGTGTGTGAGACCTCCCAAATGAGCCTTTTTGAAATGAATGTGACACCTTAGCTCATTAAAAGCAGTGGAGAGTTAAGATGCAGGGGTTGCTTAAGCTCCCTGGTGGTGCTCACAGGGAAGGCCTCTGTGCCCATTTATGCCACTGATTGAGGCTTATTTTACTATTTCATGCTGTAACTAAATTTAACTGCACCCCCACCTTTCCAAACCTATAGAGTACATCTGTCAGCAGAGTTGTTGTGGCAAGTCTGAGCCAAAAAAGCAAGCTTGAGTCTCCAGTGCTCTGATGATATTTGGTATTTTTCCCAATCTATCCAAGCCAAATAAAAGACGACTGCTGTTATCAGTATGTGGAGGGTCACAGTAAAGAAGTACCCAAAGCTGGAGGGTGGATCTTTAGAAGGAGAAGCTTAATGGCTTTGGGCAACAGTTTCTGACAGAAAAGATTGGCTCGTTCAATAGGGGCTTCACTATTCACTTTTTAATCATGATGCATAGATGTGAAAAGAAATAACCTTAATGTTTTACTCTTGCAAGAAAAGCCATTAATTTGGCCCTGTTCTGTACCATTCTCCCTTTATTGCTTTCTCAGTTGTACTCTTGCAAACCCCCAGAATATAGAAAACATTTTGGTGGTGTGATACAAAATATTCACAGTTTACACTCCTATGCAAAGCCATACACCAAAGAATGCAGAGAAAGCACATGGTGTTAGAATGAGGCATGTGAAGAGTGCCTGGGGCTGGGGGACTGCCCTAAGAGACATGGCTTCTAGCCATATATCAGACACATTGCCTGGCAAACATGTATAGAGCTTTCAAGCATTATGCATGATTTTTATGAGGCATTATACTTGTTTAGCAGAATCCACCAAAAACATGATACAGCAGCTGCGGAAATGTCCGGTAAAGGTGAACAGATAGAGCACATGTGTTAATTAATAAATTGCAAAAAAAGAAAAGTATGTGTAGTTTTGCTCTCATTGGTATATATACTCAAACTGCGCCACTGCTAGAGAAATGTGAAGTCCTGCTGCCTGTGGTGCCTGATCATGTAGACAGATGGGTGTCTGTGTTGTCATGCTGCTCTGCTGAGTTTCTGATGGGGTGATGGGAGAGCACCCACAGTTAGTGTGTCTTCTCCGGAAAAGCTGCTGAACACTGTTGCGTCTCCTGAGGAAATTGTCCATGGCTACTGAAGTGTAATATATTCACCCCATCATCATCAAGCTGTCATTCTTCACACAGGAGCATAACAGTAAGGGATGTGTGTGTGTGTGTGTGTGTGTGCGCACACGTGTCTGTCAGAAAGTGGAGATAGCGAGCATAATCATCTTAAATGCTACATGCTTCTACCTTTTAGTGAGATTCAAAATCAGTCAGAATCTCTTTATTATGCATCCTGTATGATCCTTTCAGCCAATGCGATTTTTAATGTAGTACTTGGGTTCATGCATGTATGTGTATGCATCGCTGTATTATAGATAGATAGATAGATAGATAGATAGATAGATAGATAGATAGATAGATAGATAGATAGATAGATAGATAGATGTCACAAAGACACCTCCTTGTTCTGTTAATGTTGGTGGGTCTGGGCTGCTGTAAAGTCCTAAAACTGCTGTAAAGTCCTCCATTAAACAGAACCCACATTTATTTACTGTTGTCAAAATAGGACAGTATATAAATTAATGGTAGAAGAAGAAGAAGAGGTTTGGATTTCCTATTAAAAAGCTATAATACATCTCTATGTAAAATCATATATGTAGCTTAGCCTGTCACATAATCTTTGTAAAGAGATAGCATTTAGTTTTGTAGATGTGTAGATTGTACAATATATTCGTTTGCATGGCTAATTGATGCAAAAGGGGAACAACACAATATTAGGCATATATAAGTGAGTATACCCCTAATATTTCAGCAACTATTTTAGTATATGCAACCATGCAAATTTGTGTATCTTGTATTAGAATTAGAATTTGAGAATTAGAAATGTTTCTCTCCACAAAGATGTCCTAGGCTGTAAGAAGATCGGTAACACGCTGAATCCGAGGTACAGTACAATTTTCCAGGGAGAGACAGAGGGTTCCACTCGGAACAAGCCTCACAAGGGTCGATCAAAGAAGTTGAATACTCGCAGAAGCTGATTTAAAAAAACAGATGCATGAGTGCTGCCAGCATTGCTTTAGAGTTTTCAGAAGCGGAAGGTTTGCTTGTTAGTCTCAGACGATATGCCACACACTGCAACAAGTCAGTTTGCATGGTTCTAAAAGAAAGCCTCTTCTGAAGCTGGCTCACAGGAAAGCCTGCTAACAGTTTGCTGAAGACAACTTGTTCAAGAGCATTAATTACTGGAACCATGTGATGTGGTTTGATGAGACTAAGATAAACTTTGTGTGGTGACACACTGGTGAGGAGTACTTGCCTACAGTCAAGCATTGAGGTGGTAGCATCATGGTTGGGCTGCATGAGTGCTGCTGGTACTGGGGAGCTGCGGTTCATTAAGAGGAAACATGGATTCCAACATTTACTGTGACCTTCTGAAGCAGAACATGATGCCCTCCTGTCAGTAACTTGGCCAAATGGCAGTTTTCCAACATGGGAATGACCCCAAACTCACCGCCAAGATGACAACTGCGTTGTTGAGGTTGAAGGTGATGTTGTGGCCAAGTATGTCTCCAGATCTAAACCTTATTAAGCACCTGTGGGGCATCCTGAAGCTGAAGGTGGAGAAGCGCCATGTTTCTAACATTCAACAGCTCCGTGATGTCATTATTGAGGAATGGAGGAGGTTCCCATCAACAACCAGTTCAGCTATGGTGAATTCCATGCCCTGGAAGATTAGGGCAGTGCTAGATAACAATGGTGCTCACACAAAATATTGACACTTTTGACACAGTTTTGAAATGTTCACTTAGGGTGTATTCACTTTTGTTCCCAGTTATTTTAACTTTAATGGCTTTATGTTGAGGTGTATATATATATGGTAGAATGAATGAATGAATAAATGAATAAATGAATGAATAAAATGATCAGGCACTGAAGGTAGTTTAACAACAACACCATAATTGACAAAAAATATTATCAATTCTATTTCTATTATATGACTCTTAAAATTCTTATTACCAGAATTCTAATCTCTTCTGCTTACTCAATATTATATAGTGTATTTTTATTTTCCTCATGTGCACAAAATCAGCATGCTGAGAGTTGCATCATGTCTCAAGATAACGGTAATAAATGTACTGCTTTTATTTAAAATCCGCTTAGGAAACCCAATGACAGCACTTATTTATGCTCATACTAGGAATCCTATTCCTTCACCCCTGCTGTTTTGTTCCTCTACTCTCTCACAGCATACTCTTGTCATTTTGCTCTATAAAACATGACAATATGAATTTGGAGCAGAGAGAAATGTGATGCAAGCATGCGAGAAAACAGGCTTACACACTGAAGAAGGCTTTAGTATGGGGATAAGATAAAGCTCCACTACAACGGACAGAGTGAAGCAACATCTTTAAGCATAGAACAGGAGATTTGGAGTGGCAGCTGGGTAAATACCTTTTAAACTGTGTCTGCCACACATTTGCATTTGAAATGATGTAGGGTCTTTTTTTTTTTTTTTTGAGGTGACAGTTACATCTGAATTGTGGCATTACCATGTAGTACCTAAGCTGTAGCAGGGCAAAGTTTCTTGAAAACCTATTTTTTTAAATGTTGTTCTTGTAATGTCTTTAAATAAAATAGAATGCAAAATGTGTAGTATCCCACAAACTATGCGGAAATGTGTCAAATAAATTACAAAAAAAGTTTCCAAGAGCAGCCTATGTTTTACTACTATTTTCTATGAAGAGTAAGAATCAGTGATGCCATGTTGACCACTCATATCTACAATCATTGGTCAGTGCAGAGTTTAAAAAAACTTAAATAAAAAAATGCAGCTGGATATCTTATTTTTATTGTGAGTATGTGATAAATTATGTCAAATCCTTCTTATGGTGCTAAGTTATTGGAAAGACATGATTATTAATGCAACTATATAATGATAATATAAAGGAAATATTTTGGCCTTTTTTTCCCCCCTAATAAAATCTACATTAAAGCTAAGTTACATTTAAAGATTTAATAAGCTTCCCTTTGTCCTCAAAGATTAGCTGTAATCCATTTATTTATAAAATTATACAATTATGCTGTTAATCAGTTTAGGTGAATTAACATCAGTTAAAATAACACAGCCTCATACTCTGTACAAACCTTTAAACAGTAACCTTATCAACATAGTGGTGATAAATGAGCTGCACTTTAATTGCAATTGAAGAATAGATTAAGTAAATTTTTTTTTTAAGTGTAATAGCATGCATATAGAGGCATTTATATTCCCAGAAATATACATTATATGGACAAAGGTTTGTAAAAAACCTGACCATAAAATTCATATGTGCTTTTTGAACATCCCATTCCATTCTTTATCCAATTCTTAATGTTATAATAACTTTAATTTTTCTAAGAAGATGTTCCGCTAGATTTCTGAGTGTGGTCGTGGAGAATTGTGCTCATTCAGCCACAAAGGCATTAGCAAAATCAGGTACTAATGTAAGCACATTCAAATTCACCCCAAGAGTGTTCAATAGAGTTGAGGTCAAAGCTTTATAGCAGGCTACTCAAGATCTTCCACTTCAACCCATGTAAACCATATCTTAATAAATCTCACTTTATGCACAAGGGCACTGTTATGCTAGGACAGGTTTTCATCTTCTAGTTTAAGTGAAGGGAAAATGTAATGCTACACATAGAAACACATTAAATACTATCAAGTTCCTCCAACTTTGCATTAACAGTTTGGGAAAGAACCACATACTATATATCTGGAGAAATCAGGTGTCCCGATACTATGGTCTATGTAGTGTATGTCATTTGACATTTCTATGAAATTGTTATGCATAATTTGTTGGCCATATACCTAATTTTCTCTATTCTCTTAGATGGGTTTTAAATAAATTCCTTCTCCCTTTGTATCACTTTCTTTGTTATTCTTCCTCTTACCTTCTTTATGTGTATGATGGCTCATTACATTGTCTGCCAGCTGTCTTCAATATGAAGCTTTTTGCAGGCATAGATGTATTTATCGTTAAGTCATGCCGATTTGAATGGTCTTACTGATGTTATATTGCTTCTGTGCCAGCCAGTAAAGATGATCTTAATATTACCCTTTACATTACCTTGTCCTTTTTTTCATTTTGTGAAGAAATTAACTGTGGGTGATTGATTACCCAGCAATGAGCATTTCAGCCCATTTGATTCAGACTGTTCTTACAGTTCAGATCAGAATTAAATGAAAATTGCAGGGGTTCTGAATCAGTACAATTCGATGAGAAGGAGATAAATGTGTGTGGTGTAAGCGGGGGCTTTAGTGTACACGGAATTGTGTACATTTGATACTGCACCTGCACTTCACAAAACCAATTGTAGTAGATTACAGCTAAAACAGCTTCACAATTGCAGTACACCACAGTCCGTAGAATATGTATTTTCAGATTGTTGATGTGAAATTTGACATTTGCAGTAATTACCCTAGTGTGTCTATGGGTGATTTTCATCTATTACTCTTCCTTTCTCATGTGCAGAAAGAAAGGTCTGGCTTTATTACTAATGACTCTCACTATCATAGGCATATGCTATTGCAAATGATTTCTTACAACACATAGACATATTTCATTTTGATATACTATTTCGTGTAACCTGATAAATACGGCTATCATAATTTTAGATGTCGCTTTTTTGTGTACCTCAGATGACACAAATTCCCGGTCAGTCTAAATAAATACTTTCCCCCTTAAAGTTCTATAAGGCCAAATAATTGGGGGCAGACAATGGTCCAGTATAACTCGACAAACAAACACGAGATATAGTACAGTATAATACCAAACAATAAATACATATATACAGACTCCACTTCTAAGAAAAATGAAATAATTATGGTATCAGACTGAAGGTTTGTGTTCTGACAGTCATTTATGTATAGTCTATATAGGCAAAAGTACTGGGACACCTGACTCTTACAGTCATATGTGGTTCCTTCCCATACTGGTACCACAAAGTTGTAGGAATACAATTGTACAGAAGATATTAGGTCAGGTATTTGAAAGCATGTAAATAAAAGTTTCTGCTCGTTAATGACAGCACTATCAGGTATGCAATCAGCCTTTTAACATGCTTGCTAATAAAGTTGACCAACAGCTGCCATACATATTAATTCTATTTAAACCCCTGTAACTGCCCATTTGTTTTCAATTAATTTTGCTTTCTTGATAATTGGTTTGACATTTTTCTGTTCTCTTATTAATTTTAAATGCTATAAAATGCATTACTTGTTTAAATTGACCATGGCTTGGTTGTTATAAAGTATGGCAATATGCTTAGTGGGAATTGCACAGAAGGTAATGTATGAGGATATTTTGTCCAGTTTTTAAATGAGTTCAGAAGCATAACCTTATCGATGCATTCAAAGCTGCCCTGAGGAAGAATGATGCTAGATTCAGTCATAGTTCCTCACATCACTTCTTTTCACAAGGCTATATGATGGTCATTTGTAATAGTGTTATGATCTAATGTAGAATACAGAAAAATAACAATTCCATATATACATTTTTTGTTTTTCAAATATAACACATTGATCATAGTGTTTTTGGCTACTTGGTAAAGCACAGTGATTAAAATTACTTCCTAAGATTTCAAAGCATCCAGAGATATGGAATCATGTTACTATTTGGTGCTGTGTATATAGTCAGATGCTTTTGGGTGAATATAAAGAGCTAAATGTAATTTACGGTCAGGTTTTTCAAACTTTAAATATCAGCTAAATAAAACTTGAAAGCAAACTGTAATGGACCTAATAATGGACACTAACTCATACGTGATTTAAATCATCCTCTCTAAGGACACAAAGCATGTTAGCTAATACCTTCATAGGAACAGGAATGGTGATTGTGGTATTCCAAAGTACAATGGACACGTTAGCAAGGCATTTTATCACCTCAGCATCACTTCACATAATTGGTCAGTAGAATGCTTCATTGCACTACCACAAATAGAACATCTGGTCTAGCTTACTTGTTTGCTGTTGTGGCTTTGAGGCTCAGGCAGTTCTTCTTGTGGTCATAAAGTGTGGTACTTGGCCTGTATATATTGCGTTTATCAGTGGCATGGGTAGTGTCAGGCATTTTCAATTTAGGTACATGTAGTATTTAGTTGGTTAAGCACTATCAACAGCACTATTAAAGATATATCAAGGAGCAAAGCATTTAGAGCACTATTATTGAGGTGTACAAAGTTTAAACCAATTTTATATTGACGTTTCTACAAATTCCACCACTTTTTTTTTCCTTTTAATTGTAAGGATATTGATATAAATCAAGTGAATAAGCGGTTATCTTTCACAGAAAAGAGGTTTCCACGATAATGTGTTCTTGCTTTCAAGGAGCATGACTACAGTTTGTTAAGTTTATTACACAGTGAGGACTCATTACACAGTGTAAAAACAGGCAGTGGGATGAATTTTAGCTATATTACTTTGCACCTGAGGACTCGAGGCTTGCCCTGTTCGTTCCTTGGTTTTAAGTGAAAGTCATTTGCTCAAGCACAAACTGCTTAGTACCAAGTCCAGGTTCCAGTATGGTACTATTTGTGTAAATGTTAGAAATGATTCACCACTTATAATGTCCTTATCTGTATTTACACTGACAAACTATCAATCAGTCCTTGGGATAATATTGGTACATACAGTATACTTGGAGGGTAAATGCCAGCACCTCTAGTAAACATTTCAAGGCAGTAAAGGTGTGCATCCTCTACTTTTCACAGGGCTGTCAGCTAATTCTGTCAGCTACTTTTCTTCCTTTGACCGAGTCACAGAAGTTCTTATCTTTCTTTTCTTGATGGGTCTTGCAGACTTCTTGGGTGTTCACTGCACTCCTGTAGCATCAGCAGTCACAATCAGCATTATGCTGAAGATCAACAGGGTAAGATTTTACATTTCTATACAATTGACATTGGTTATATTCATATTGGCAGAACTCATCAGTGTGCGCTCAATTACAGAATATTATGAAACTAGAAAAGAAAAAAACAAATGTCAACAGAATTTATGAACTTCTAAGGTCAGACTTAAACTGTGATATATCAAGTGGTTGCAGCACCATGCTGTTGTATACCAACACAATAGAAGGATCTGTCTGAGAAACGAGCCAAACTTCCAACATAAATGTGCAACCATTACGGTCTATACATTAATATAAATGACTGTCTTACTAGCTGAGGGGTGGGGACTGTAATTTAGGTACAAATGGAAGATAATTGTACATATGTGTATATGTCTTAAATAACATTTTGAGAATCAGTGTAAACAATGCCTGTAGCATAAGCAATGCCTGTGGCTAGGAATGTATGAGCCCACTTCAAAAACTTGAATCACAGAAAAACTGGGCCATTGTTCCTGGGCAACAGGGACAAAAGAACTGTCTCAGACACTATGTCCTTCTAGTTGGCAGCATGGGTTTGGTTGATCTATTCCACCAGTTTTATATTCCCGTGGGCTAGCTTGTTGGCTAGCAATTCTTAGTCTCCCACTAGTAATTTTTTATTTTTTTTCTAGGAGATTATGTTGTTCTGAAAAATCTAAATATGTCTGGCCAATCAGTAACACTAGTTAAATTTCTATAGTAAATAGATTTGTGGGATTGGGATAGTTGAGCAGAATCTTTTATTAATTGTCTCTACAAGTTTTACACCCCAGGGATCAATGTTGTTTTTTATTTTGTTTTGTGTTGTCTGTTTGGATTGCACCACCACCATACTCTAATTATACCCCATACATGTTAATGGCATAATCCAGGAAGGACAAAAATGTTTGATAAAACAGATACTTTTTTTTTTTTTTTTCAGGAAATTGTTTTTAATAATAATCTTAATATCATTTCAAACCTGCCCACCATGCTTCCAAAAATAAAGTTTGTTTAAATTCTGATTATCCGATAACCAGGAAGTCCAAAAGATCATTACTTTGAACTCAATCTATGTCAGCTAGAATGAAACCAGTCAATCACATAATGCTATAATGCTATATAAAAAGAAATTCAAATACGATACTGTATGGGGACCAGTTTAGAGAAAGCATGTGCTAGTCTTTCCACTTAGTAGTTTGTAGCTGTATTCCAACAAGAGAAAACTAGTTAGTGATTGGGAAAAGCAATGAAGGTAAACCTTCCCAGTCAAGAGGAATCTCATTATTGAAAGTTTCAGATTGGTTTGTTCATATGGCATAGCTGTATATTCGCTGTAACAGAAAATAACTTGAAATGCCTGTGTGTATATATATATATATTTATAATTTTATTTTGCTTTTTGCTTTTTTCCATTATCTGAACCAACTAAATAAGGGTGCAGTTCATATAGTTGTCCCAAAGTATTTGGGTCAAGTGTAAAATTTTTTGTTTATTTATTTATGTTTATTTATAACTATAAATGAAATGCAGTAATAATGGGGTGGACAGGTCAGGGACTATGAAAAGGCAAACTGTTGGCTTACTTTTAGCTAACACCTCACAGATGTGGCAGGAATAACCCTTCTTAATAACTTTTACAAATCGGATTAAAGACAGCTTTAATCAGTGTGCCAGACCAATTATTCTTTTAGATTCATGATACTTCAAGATGCAACACAGCTGTCTTCTCACTTGCAAATGTGGATTGATTAAACACAGCTTTTAAATTGGAGAAGAACTCATCCAGTTCACTGCTTTTCCCATAATCAACATGAACAGACATTCAACAGATTCAACTCTGCAAGTTGAGAAAAAAAAAGTTTTTCTGTTTTGCATTGATGGTTTGTAAGGTATACAGGATAATTAAGGAACTCAAAGGAGTCGCTTTGTGAATGATGAAGTTCTAAATCTTATCTAAGAAAATCAAGCACTTATTTATAACTTTAAATTCGTACAAATGTGCAGAACTCACCTTACAGTGCATGAGAGCAAGCACAATGCCTAGGATGGAATCTAAATGTACTGTGGAGAAAACAATGTATATTGTATTATAAATGAGAAATGTGTTAGTGAATTGGTACATCATAAATATGATAGCCCATCAAAATGGTAGATTAGTTCATACCTTGGTGTATTTTTTGCTAGAGTGGAACTAACATCACCACTAACAACATATGAATGTTTGCATATGCATATCTCACAGTGCTAATTATAGCTGACATACATTCCCCCTGCATGAAAAGAAAATTATGCTTCAGATTTTTATCAGTAGGGACTATGAAAAGTTATAAATAATGGTTACTGTTTTAGAATTGGAGTCTGTGCCAGGTTTCTAAAATGCAAATAATAGCTTGTTTTATTTAAAATTTTTACAGATACACACAATAATGTGTATACACTAATACCTAAAAGCACAAACAACTCTGTAGCCTTCAACAGGCTCTATATTGGAAGGCTATTTACACAGAAGTAATAAACATTTTCTTTTCCCTTGTGGTTAAATGACTAGCATGCAATATCCTCAAGGTACAAGGAAGGAAACAGCCTCTCTGTTCCTGGGGAATGATGTCTCACCTTTGCACCTTTTTTGTTTAAACAAAAAAAGCATTTGGTTTTTGGTAGATATTATTTTAGAGGGTTTCATGTAAAAAAAAAAAAAAAAAAAGCCCTGTTATTTAAGAAGTGGATAAACAAAAAAAGAGGAAAATATGAATTTTTTATAATCAATTGATACATTGCTCTATTTGTCCAAATATAGGCAGTGACTACAGTCACACAGTTTATTCCTTTTGGGGAAAATGTTATATATATTTTAACATGTATAAACGATTCGATTTTGAGAAATATAATACTTTTCATTTCCTAATGCAACATTTTAACGTTTTCGACTTCTTACTTTAGATGCCTTTCTTCAAATTTGAGATCACCATCTCTTTTTTAAAAACTGTTCTGAATTCTGACATCATGAGCTAGGTAAAAATATACTGAGGCTGCCAAAAAAAGATTTATGTAAGTATATATATATATATATATATTATATATATAAAATTAGTATATATATATATTTGGCATATATATATAATATATATAATATATATTAATTATTTATAAATATATATAAAATGTATAATATTAATTATTAAAATATTTCGATTTTGTCAACTTTGCTAGGACTGTGTTGTAAGAGTTGGCTGGGGGTTTATAACTCATTGACTTTATACAAAGCATTTGCCAGTCTAACTCTCATGTGATTCCATGCAGCAAAAAGCATTGGAATAGTAAATAAAAAGCAAATTTATTTTCATTTTAATATAATATTCTTCACAATATTGATAGAAATAATTTTTACTGTTGTGCTTTTTTTGCAGGGTGAGCCACCAGATGAAACTGAGTGAGTGCGAAGATGTCCAGAGACTGCTGGCACTGTGGATAATTTGGCAGGTGAGTGAAGAGGACAGAGATGGTGAGGAGTCCATTTCACTCATCTAAATGTCAGACTGAACCTTTTTTTCTATTGTGTGAGTGATAATGAGAAGCCTACTTTACCCGGGATCAGGAATCTTTGTCACATTCAGTGGGTAATAGCTTACAGTTAGCACCAGGGTTTGCCTTCAGTTTTCATCTTTTTAGTTAGCATTTGAATAACTATTTTTAGATTGACTGATTTCCAGACATACTTCTTTTACTGCGTAAATTATTGGCAGATTTCTTATTTGCTGAAGAATCAGAAACCCTTATAATAGCATATCTATCTGTCAAAATTGTGCAGAGCTGCATCCATGAATTAGAAGACACAATTACATATATTTTAGGATAAAGCCTAAGAATCTTGTATATTATATTGTGTGTTTATATATATATATATATATATATATATATATATATATATATATATATATATATATATACATACACATTTATTTTACCTTTTCATTTTTGTAATGTTGTAAAAGTAAAAAAGAAAATAGATTGGCCATCTACTAAAACATAAACCCAAAATATTTGATGAGAGCTGTACAATACATTGCACTAAAAATATAGAACAAAAGTTGTTAGCAGTGTATGATACTCAATGCTTTCCCTTAAGAAATAGCTAATCAGTAATACAAAAAAAAAAAAAGAAAAAAACTGTCAAACGAATCCTGTCAAAGGAAACCCATGCAGATGCAACGGTCCTTACTGCCATACATTTCATTTACTTCTATTGTTTATATGTTAAAGAAATTCACTGAGATTAAATATGTTTCAAATGATGAATTCAGATAATGTGCTGTTTCTGGTATCAGTCCACTATAATAATCATATTTTCTAAGTAGCAATTACATTTCTAAAAGAATGTATGTTTTTGACCAAAAGACAGATCTCAGATTATAAAAGCATAAAATGACACCTTCTGGCACTCTTACTAGCAAAATTACTAAGAGGCAAATCTGGCACACTGAACACATGACATCTATGTGCTGGGTTTATTGAGGAGACCATGGAGTGTAACTGCACCTGAAGCCAAATTATCTGTTATTAATCCAACAAATATGGTGCAAAAAGAGAGCAGCCATTCGGTAATCAGGTGAAAGCACAATTATACTGGCTATTTCATGCTGCTGCTGTTAATAAAAACATCACCTGCTTTATTGCATAATATCAGTTGAAATGGTCAGTACAGTACATACAGTATACTGTACTTGCATATAAGAAAATGCACCTTCTATCAATACTATTTTATTATTGTTTTTAGATTGTTATTAGCAATTTTTTTTTAAACAAGTGCAAAACCTCAGATAACAGAAACATACAACACAAAACCTTATGTAGTCAAGTTTCCCAAAAATGACACTGGTTTAGAAATTAGGTGTGAAAAATACTTAAATTTTATAGTGAGCTCAAGATGAGACATTGAGAAGTGTGACTTCCTCTATAAAAGCAGTTTGGTATTTTGTTTTGAGCACTCAGATAGGTGTCTATATCATGTACAAAACAAATTACAATGTCCATGGCCTCTGAAAAGAAATTATTATTATTAGGCTATGTTCACATATACTGTATGACAGTCACCATTTTATAGAAAGAAGGATTGTTTAGAAATGGAGAGCTTTCAGTAGAGTTCCCAATCTTCTCAGAGTTTGTCCCAGAAAATCATTCTAAGGTCAGAATATTTAATTATATATATAATAATATAATAGTGTTTAAAAACTCAAGACCGACATCATGTTAACCACAGGACTCTTTAAGCATATTATATTTTTGTGTTCATGACACCACCATTAGAACAAGACTTAATAGAATGGCTTTCATGGAAAGGTAACTGTGAAAGAGTTTATTCTTTCCAAAAAGAAGCACAACATAGGTTTGCAAAATTGCAACTGCACAAATCACAACAAATCATGAACAATAAATTTTCAACTGATGAGACCAAGGTAATGATTGTAAAAAAAAAAAAAAAAACAGAACACAGTGACATAAGACAGCTATTATGAACTGTCAATAATGGTGGTTGAGGGCTGATGATTTTAGGCATGTTTTGCAGAGACAAAAATGGGTTTGCAATAGAACAATGATTCCAAATATGCTGGCAAGGTAAAATCTGGGAGGTGGGAGCTTAGTGGCTAAGGCATAAGACTTTGACTCTAAAGTTGTAAGGTAAAATCCCAGCCCCATCAAGCTGCCATTTGTGGGCTCCTGAGAAAGGCCCTTAAGCCCACAGCTGCTTAGCTGTATGAATGAGATAAATGTAAGGTGCTCTGAATAAGGGCATCTGCTAATTGCCATAAAGGTGCATGCAAATGAAATCTAAAACAAACGAAAAAAAAAGGGAAGAAAAAAACAAGTCCACACCAAAACCCAATTTAGAAGCTGTGGATGCACCTTATGAGAGCTGTGCATAAAAACATATGCCCTTAAACATCAATGCAAGTAATTTTTTTTAAAGAAAAATCTCTCCATAATTTGAGAGGTAAATATGTTGAAAAGAGGTAAAGAGGTCGAAAAATAAAATTCTACAGTGCTATAAAAGTGTTTATCTTTGACACCCGTATCCAAAGCAACTTACAACTGAGCAAGTTTAAGAAGCATCTTTAAGGACCCTGCAGTGGTAGCTTGGTTGTGCTGGGATTTCAACTCACAACCCTCCAAATAGAAGTCCAAAGTTTTAACTACTGAATCAACA
Organism: Silurus lanzhouensis; assembly: GCA_039877035.1. NCBI lineage: Eukaryota > Metazoa > Chordata > Actinopteri > Siluriformes > Siluridae > Silurus > Silurus lanzhouensis. The sequence continues at coordinate 8,797,400 of JBCEWE010000454.1, read as the reverse complement.
ATTTTCCCAACACTTAGAACAGTTATTTAGGCCCAGATAAATAAGAGCACAGGCTGCACTATCAAAGACATACATATGCACATACTCACTGATTTATGTGCAGATTTAATGTTTGCATGCAATCACCCAAGATATGGTGTTTAATAAAGCTCCTGGATCATGGACCACAAAAGTAAATTTGTAAAGAGATTGATCTAGACCGATAGTCATCTCCTCAGCACACCCACTTATCCCCTTTACAGGTCAGGTCTGATCGATAACATGTCTGTATGTCAGGCATGCTCCTGCTTATGTGTGTAATAACACACATAAATCAAACCAGCTAGCAGTTATGCTGCGCCTGCACCAACAATAATACTATGCACTACTGCATCAGAGATAGGGAGCGAGAGACACACAGAAAGAGAAATAGACACAGAGCGAGAGAGAGAGAGAGAGAGAGAGAGAAAGAGAGAGAGAGAGAGAGAGAGAGAGTGAACCAAAGGACAGTAAATATTTTTGTATAGCTAACCTTGGGGGAGTACTTTTGTACTATATATATGCAAAATCAACTCTAAATGCAATGACAATGTCTGAATTGCCCAATACAAATGACTATGCTTAATTTATTAAAAAAATCTGTAGTCTACAGACAGGCTGCTACCTCCAGCCCCCCTGTCCCCCTCTTTTGTTATTCCTTTCTAGAGTGGTTGTCCCCAGAAGCAATTTAAGCTGATCTAAAAGTGAATGGACTTCCTTGCAGACAAACTGCCCAATTATGACTAAAATATGAACTTTTATGGCTGTTATCTTTTAAATAGCAAGATATTACCTTCTGTATGTGTCCTTAATTTAATAATGAACAGAAAAAGATATATATTAATTATGCATAATGGGTTACAGTCGGTTAAATATCATGGCGGGAAAAAACTAATCTAAATAAATCTATTTTAAATTAATGTTTGCCACATTTGTTCATATCTTTAGTTCCTCAAATTGATGTTTGATTCTTGTGTTTTAGAACAACAGAGGGAATAATTGCCAGATATTTGACTAAACGAATTTGTTGCACATGACTATTTTACTAGACACCATAGAGTATAGCATGCAACATTTAAATAAACAATAGCAACAACATTGCATAATTCACATGCATCAATATTAGAATATAAAATTTAGCTGATTAAGCTTTGAAGGAAATCCAATTATTTAAAATCTCTCTCTCTCTCTCTCTCTCTCTCTCTTTCTCTCTCTCTCTCTCTTTTTTTTTTCTCTCTCTCTCTCTCTCTCTCTCTCTCTCTCTCTCTAAATGTTTAGGATTCACAATACAGCTTCTTAAAACATTTCATTATTCTTAAACTCAGGGGAGAAACTGTTATTGAAGTAGCATTTTTAGTGTATTAAATAAGGCAAACCCATATACAATATTCATTGCATTTATTTCTCTATCCTCTTGAGTATGTTCTCCTTTCCTCATTACCTAGACATTCTGACACTAATAACATTGCATTTACCTAGCTTTGCTTCCCTGTTTTTTGCTTTCTTAGTTGTTGTTTTTTTTTTTTATACCAAGAGGATTCATGGTTAGTCATGTGCATCGGTAGTATAGCAATTTATCTGTGTATAACCCTTTAAGAGGAACATATTCATGGTCGCCTCTAAGTGCAACACTACTTGTGTCATTATAATAAGAAATTAAACTTTCTTCTGAACGAATTGAATCTCTTTAAGTGTTTCTGTATGGTCGTATATATATATATATATATATATATATATATAATATATATATATATATATATATATATATATCACATATGTATATATTATATATAAGTATTAATACAACTTAAGCCATGCTGTGTATTATGGTGTCAGCTTATATAAATTAATATTTTGTGAATGCAGATATATAACTATTTGCATAACTAAATGGCTCATGCTTTTTCTGTAAGACATACTTCTGCTTGATCCCTATCTCCCAGACTAACATGTGCTGTAGCACATTAACAAGTATGCGATGCTCACTAAGGACCCGCAATTTCCAATACAATTTAATGCTCTTGTTTGTGTCTTAGTTTTATGCTTCCAAATTTGGCTTTTGCATAACCGAATTTGGTGTTGTGTTTTTTAATTTTGCTTTTGTTTTGTCTGATTTTCTTTTGCATTTTTGGCTTACAATTTTAAAGACATTTGTAGACTTTAGAATATGCACTAAGACTGCGTAGATACACGTCATGTGAACAAACTTTTCTGAGAAGGTTAGCGTAAAAGCTATTTCTGTGCAAATTTGTCTTGGTCATGAATGCATGTTTCTTTATAGGGTGTTGGCATGGTGACTGAGAACAGGAAGTAAAGCCATGCCAATTGAAGGAATGTCTCCAAGGAGACTAGGAGGCAAAAGTTTGTGTAATTCCCTGCTTCTGAGCATCTGGGCCATAGACGGATACAGTTTGCTCAATAATTTGCAGTTTCTGTAATTAAGCATTTACAGATACCCAAATTTAAATATCCCACATGCTGCGGAACTGAAAATTTGAAGGCTTGACCAAAGAATTGCAGTAGATAAAGACAACAGATGGCAACTTGTTACAGTAGTAATAGTGCTAATGCTTGCATATTAATATCACTTACATGATAGAGTTTTATTTATTTTTTTAAATGATGTTAGTGTTAGCAGTAGCATTTTTAATATAATTAATTGTGAATATTTAAAAACAATGTTTATATTTTCACAATTTTGAACATTAGGAAATAAAAGCCCATTTAATTTAACGTCTCCATATAATGACAAACTAATTTTTTATTTCATTATTATTTTTATTTTTTACATGTACGATGAGTATATGATCTATCAGTATCGCTATTAGATAAACATATCTATGAAATGAGATAAACAATTAATGATTAATTATCTTTTTTTTGTTTTTACCAAAATACAGATAAATAACACTGTACATCTTAAAGATCTTTACTAATACATTCCTTAACGTATGCTACAGTTTGTACTGCTTGTTCAATTTGCACCATCTTGTGACTTAATTTAAGAAACTGCAAGAAAAACAAATAGAAAAATCATTTAAAACCAGACTGGCTGTGCTTTAGCCCATGCTAATGCCTCCTTAATACCATCTTTGCCATTTTGTTTTCTTGTAATCTTAGTTTTCGTTTTGTGAAAAGCCAGAATTTCACAGACCTGTTACACTTGCATCTAATTTCACATTTCCTTCATAGAACCTTTTAGCCCCCATGAGTGTCAGCTCTACAACCTTTTTTCTGCTTTTAACATTTCTCTTACTTTCACACAAGACACTGGAAGAGGGAAGGGGCATTTGTGGGTCAAAGGAAGAGAATAAAGCTTTCAGATATGATTATTCGCTTAGAGTAGAATCAGATAGCCCTTTTTTTCTTTGTGAGATTAGACAGAAGCCAGACAGAGACATATCCATCATGCAGGATCTCTGTCAGTGGGAGTTGGTTTTGTTTCAGACCTGCTGGCCTGCCTACACCTGCCACTACCACAGAGAGTTTGGCCAAAAATAGCTTTATTTGGTTTTTATGTTTGCCAAAATTAGCAGTTCACTGAAACATATAGAAATATCTGGCTGATAGGCCCCTCTCTCTGCTTGATCATGTCTGAAAATTAGTTCTACGTTTGCATTCTTTAATGTTTTTTTTTTTTTTTTTTTTTTTTTTTAATTAGTCTTGCACCAATAGACAAAGAGTTAACTCACAGTTGCTGTACTAAATGTACCTTAAATTAATGCGTTTTAGGTTTTTAATAGTCTAACCAGCATGGGCCTGGACAAATATAAATGATTTATGCAAATTTATGTTTATTATTAGTAAAACCATACTTAACCTAGAGCATGAAGACAAAATATCCTTGTAAATGTTTATAAGTAATTAGTGTTTCAAAAATACATAAATCATCAGGACAGCAAATGAAACCTTTGCTATGTTTAAACACGTACAGTTAATGAAGTGATACCGGAGAAACTGTACCTCTTCTAACTTGCATTCGGATTACATATTTGTTTTCGTTGTGAATTTGCTTATTTAAACGTAGACATTTTAAACTTTCGATTCATACATATTTATTATGTCTGTGAGGCAAGTATTCACTGAGATTCAGGTTTAATTTATGTGTATGTGAAGAGAGATGACAGAGACGGCAAAGAGCGCCCCCTGTCTGTTTTCTTTATTTTAAAAAAGCACAGCATTTGTTGTTATTATGAGTGTATTTAAATAAAAGTAGACCCTTTACCGATTCAAATGATATATGGCTCTTATCTGTACTATCTTAAAAAGACAGAGAAATTTAAGTTTGTTTTGCCGTTATGAGGAAAGAAAAAGGCCACAAAACGTGCTTGCAGGATTGTCGACCCCAGATGGTAAATTATGTGCATCATGGCTGATTTTGGTGCTGATTTGAGATTTGGCGCATCAGTAAAGCCAAGGTTTACTTAAAAATTATTTTTCGTTTGAGTTTATTGATTCTTTTATATCCGAGTAGAGAAAGGATGTCGTGAATAAACGAGTTTTTTGTTGGAAGATTTAATTTCGGCTATTTTATATTTATTTATTTATATTTTTAATTAAACTGGTCGAAGAGAAATGTGTGCCGCATTAAAATTTGTGCAGTTAAAATTAATTTGCGTTAACGTGTTACTAACGTGTAAGTTTTGACAGCCCTAATGAATATATTAATATAAAATACATTTCAAAATGTGTTACCTAATGAATGTATCCAGGCTAAACATATAGAACATATATATAGAATACAATATAGAACACAATATAGAACACAAACAGAGAAAAGATGATGATGACCAGGTGATCAGGAATGTCTCTGTTCTTAGTCATGTTTACATCTCTGACTTCCTCTGTCTCATTCACGTTAACCCCATACTTCTTGTGTTCTTTTGTCTTACTCATTGTTAGCTTCGTAAACTAGTTTACGTCTGTTGTGTGTGAGAGCAGGAAATTATACACCAGTGGTAGATTAAAAAAGCTGCAAAATTAAAATGAAATTTTTTTTTGGACATTTTACCAAATAGATTAAAACCTACGTAATGTAGAAAGTACAGATATTTGTGTAAAAATAGTGAAGTAAAGTATTAATACCATAAATCTACTTAATTACAGTAAAAAAAGTATTTTTATTTTGTTACTTCCCACCTCTGCATTCATTAGATAACAAAATTAGAAATTCTTGTATATTAATATATTAATATGATGTGAGGTCCAGTTACCAGTGTGACACTAAAACAGTTACTAGTAATGGCTACTTTTTACTTGTAAGAGCCCAAACTTCTTTACTTTAACTTGAGTGAAAAGGTGTAGTTAGTACTTCAACTTTTACCAGAGCCTTTTAAAACATGTGTATCTGTACTTCTACTTTAGTGAAGGATATGTGTACTTTTGCCATCTCTGCTTACCAGCAGTACATCTTCTGGCTTCTGCTGCTGCAGCAGTTGGCCTAGTGCACCCAACGCCCCTCTCCTATTTATCCTGTTCTAAGAGCCTCTATATTTCTGCCCCTGCTACCAGCCCATTCCCAATCAATAAAGCCAAAGGCTGGCCTGTTATGGTTTATAGGGGCTGTCTATAGTAAATTCATGAATTTTGCATTAGCAGTCTGTGGTGCAAGCTGAAGTCTACAGTGCAAAGCTCAATCTGCAGCTTTTTTTCCACCTAACAGGCCTTTAGCACCTGTGAGCCCACAGCAGAAACCTGAATGCCATATTTTTTATGAACTAAATGTTGTACTCAACAAAGAGAGCTACAACCAGAGCCATTTCCTCAATCTGGAACGTGCCATTGGTGCTATTTTTGCCTGAATCATCAAGGTAATTGGCATCTGTGGCCCTGCTGACATCTGGCTGTACAGTGCTAAATCACTGTTTCTGCACCCTGTCAATTGCACAGCTGATGTCTGAGGACAACTAGGGATTAGACTGAGTTAATGTCATTCCTTTAAACAGAATTGACATTTAAAGCATGACAAAGATTTCTGTTACAGAAATGTGGAACATTTGCTTGCCCTTAGAGTCTGCCAGTATTCCGTGTTGCCTAGGTTAATTTTGTCTTCACTAGACTTTCTGGTTGCACGTTTGTTGCATTGAATGTTGTTTATTTGACTTGAGAAAGATTATTAACAGATTGACTTTTATGGTATCGTAAATGCAAAATAATAATCATCATCATCATCATCATCATTTGTTTGGGAATTTTTCTTGTATTTGTTAATGAATAAAGTATCTAATGCATTTCTCTTATATGCAGTGCTATGCAGTATTGCATTTCAGTTAGTTCTGATACTATGCAGTGAGGCCTAATTTGAAACAATTAACATCAATGGACTTGATATAATTTTAAGTATTTTGCATTCCCTGCCTGCCCTGTCATGCTCTCTATGTGCTGAAACACATGTCTTTCGGGCCTCAGGCTAGCAGAATTAATAATCACGGTAATCATGCAATTACAGAGAAACAGAATGGCCTTCTACTGGCAAAAAAGAGCCTTTTGCTTATGGCAATGCCCTTTGGCAGTGACTGAATACTCATTTTAGAGAACAAATGTGATAGTGTATTGTGGTTTAGTGTATACAGTTTTAAGCACAAACCATGCAACCAGGCCTGCTCAGAAAAATAACTAGTCAAGAGAGTAATAGTACACACATAAATATATAAATATATAAATATATAATATATATATATATATATATATATATATATATATATATATATATATATATATATATATATATATATATATATATAAATACAGGAACTAAATATGGATTGACAATGTGATGTATTACACACAGACACATTCAATGCTTCACTGAACTGCACTGGGAAGTAAAATAAATTGCATCTTACATTCTGAACTGACACTTACACATACATAAACACACAGCCAGTGGAGTTAGATTAGCAGTATTCCCAGAGTAGCAGGATTTCCAACTTCACTCAGTCTTAGTCAAAGACTGCCCCACATTTTCCTGCACTGCTGTTTTCTATTCCCAGTCTAGTCACATCCATGCCTCTGAGCATTTCTGAGTGATGTAATGAGAACTCTCCAGATATGTTGGGTTGATTGAAGGACTGCTACATGGCGAATCCCACAGTTATTTATGACCCCTGAGTCTGGAAAAATAAATTAAGCACCACTAGTTGACATGTTTGCCTGTATCCCCCTGCCAGGAGAAACAAAAAAACAAGAAAACAGGTCTCATTATTGAGGTTTAGCTTTATTCAAATAGGATGGAGAAATACTTCAATGGATCAGGAATCTCTTTAAACAACACTCTGCTAAGACCACCCATGGTGAAAGTCCAAAAGGATTTTAATGTCTGTGTCTTGCGCTTTACATGGTTAGGAATATTCTGTGTCTGATCAATATGTCTTAATTTCAAATTGTCTTGCTCATGAGCTAACTTTCTTTCTTCCTTTTTTTCCTTGTCTTGCAGCTTTCCAATTACAACACACCCCAAAGAGTGGACAGCTATCCTACGAATTATGAATGTTGAACAAGATGACCTACTTCCCACAGCAGCAGACGATGAGAGGTCCTAGGTGGAATCGGGCCTTGTCCGACCCATTGTTTATATTGTTGTTGGCCTTGCAATTGCTAGTGGTTGCTGGCTTGGTGAGAGCCCAGACTTGTCCATCCGTCTGCTCTTGCAGTAATCAGTTCAGTAAGGTCATCTGTACGCGTCGTGGTCTGAGAGATGTACCAGATGGTATCTCTACAAACACCAGGTACCTAAACCTACAAGAAAATTTAATCCAGGTGATCAAGGTAGACAGCTTCAAACACTTACGGCACTTAGAAATCCTGCAGCTCAGCAAGAACCATATCCGTAGCATTGAAATTGGAGCCTTTAATGGGTTGGCCAGTTTAAACACACTGGAACTCTTTGATAACAGGCTGACTACTATACCTAATGGAGCATTTGAGTATCTGTCAAAGTTAAAAGAGTTATGGCTGCGGAATAATCCCATTGAGAGCATACCATCCTATGCCTTCAACCGGGTGCCCTCACTGAGAAGGCTGGATTTGGGTGAGCTAAAAAGGCTCTCATATATATCAGAAGGTGCTTTTGAAGGCCTAAGCAACCTGCGTTACCTTAACCTTGGCATGTGTAATCTGAAGGAAATTCCTAATCTCACACCTCTGGTACGCTTAGATGAACTGGAGATGTCAGGAAATCAGCTTTCAGTTATACGTCCAGGATCTTTCAAAGGCCTAGTCCACTTGCAGAAACTGTGGATGATGCATGCTCAGATCCAGACAATTGAAAGGAATGCTTTTGATGATCTTCAGTCACTTGTGGAACTTAATTTGGCTCATAATAACCTTACTCTGCTCCCTCATGACCTCTTTACACCACTGCACCATTTGGAGAGGGTTCACTTGCACCACAACCCATGGAATTGTGACTGTGACATTCTTTGGCTTAGCTGGTGGCTAAAGGAAGTAGTACCAGCCAATACCAGCTGTTGTGCTCGCTGCAGTACCCCTGCGAGCCACAAGGGACGGTATATTGGTGAATTGGATCAAAACTATTTCCACTGTTATGCTCCTGTCATTGTGGAGCCACCTGCTGATTTGAACGTGACAGAGGGCATGGCAGCAGAACTAAAATGCAGGGCAAGTTCACTGACATCAGTCAGTTGGATTACCCCCAATGGGTCTATCATGACACATGGAGCATACAAAGTGCGCATTTCTGTGCTGAATGATGGGACATTAAACTTTACAAATGTCACAATGCAGGACACAGGGACATACACATGTATGGTTAGTAACTCAGCAGGCAACACCACTGCCTCTGCTACACTAAATGTATCCTCAACAGAGAACAGCAGTTTCAGCTATTTTACCACAGTGACAGTAGAGACGATTGAGCCATCGAATGATGAAGGGCACACCATAGTACACCAGAAAGTGGGTCCAACTCCTTCTTCTGGAGTGTGGGAGACATCTTCTGCACCTTCATCGACCACAACCACAACAACCCGAACACAGGTCCCCACCAAGGCCACAGAAAAAACATACACCATCCCAGTCACAGCAGTGGGAGAGGGCTCCCTCAACACCCTAGATGAGGTGATGAAGACAACTAAAATAATAATTGGCTGCTTTGTGGCCATCACACTAATGGCCGCAGTTATGTTAATTATTTTCTACAAAATGCGTAAACAGCATCACCAGCAGAATCACCACGCACCAACACGAACCATTGAGATCATCAATGTGGATGAGGACTGCATGGCTGCTGGACCAACTATGGAGGGTCATTTGAATCTGCCACCTCTTGAGCATGAGCATCTTAACCACTACAATACTTACAAGACAGCATACAATCATGCATCCACCATCAACTCTATACACACCTCTGCACACGAACCTTTGCTTATTCGGGCCAGCTCAAAAGACAATGTACAAGAAACCCAGATTTGAACTCTTTTTTCACAATGGTAAAAAAAAAAAGGAAAAAATAAAAAATAAATAAAAAGGAAAAAAAAAAAAAAAAAAAAGACAGGACCCATGAAAACTAAAAGAGAAATATCTGACATTTTCAATCTAAAGAAAATGGCTCTAGGTACTGATGACATGGAAGTCCATGTGCAGCAAATAAGCGAATGATGAAGGTAATTCAGTGACTTTTGGCGCTAGGGTATGTTAATTGTTTCAAAGTGTCTTTACCTAACAGAAGTTATTTATTTATGAAAAAAAAAATCTATTGTGGTTATTTCAAGAAAAAAAAAATGCATTCTACGATTATTTTTCCAGCAATCATTACTCCATGTTTTTATTTTTGGTTCTGATAAGAATGGTTGGTTTACTAAAAAGATTTTAAAACCATATGTAAATCCTTAAAATCTTTCGCTTCATACTATGTGTTGATAAGTTATTCCCACCTAATTATGAAATTTTCTTCTTGGTTCTTCTGGGTTTATTAATGTATTTATTTTATTAATCACTGACCTCTTTTAAAATTCCCTGCATGCCATTTTAGAGACTACTGTCCCATGCCAAGCATCTCAATGACCAGCTGCTAATTCTAATGAATTTAGTGCTTGAATAGAGCTGATCATATAATTGTCAGAACATACAGTTTTGCTCCGGTTTTGATTAAATCAGTTGTGTGTTTGGCTTTTCCATCTCTGGTTTGGTGGCAAATGTGCCATTATTTCAAAAGAGGTGATTTGTCTGTGAACTTTATGCATTACAGTTTTATTGGAAGGGGGGAAATTTAGGCATAATATTAAACAGAATCCTATGTGGTTAATACAATTATCAATTCGGAGGGAATGCTGATGCTCGAATGTGTAAAACTTGGTAAAGATCTCCTGTATCATCCACATTTTTTTCTTTTTCCAAACAAAAAAGAATGATTGCAATGCCCACAAACGTTATCACACAGAGATCATCATGCCAACTACTTATATAATCAGTTGCCCCACTCATATAAACATCGCCAGTTTTATTTGTTTATTGTGTTGCTGATCCAGACTTTCTTACAATTTAAAGGTCAAATTCCAGTAAAAAAAAACTTTTTTCCTTTCCCTTAAGTAGTGTGTCTCAAACAAAGTATGGCTCGTGACACAAGACCATGGAATGGTATACGTATAGCAGAGGCTTCAGTCAGATGTTAGGTTTGCATCTGTCTTATAAATGACACCATTTACATTTTAAATAATGTCATGGTACAAGATTGACTCTGGGTGCCAATTATAGCCTTATGCTTAAATAAATAAGGCAGCAGTTAGTGATAAAGTTATAGTGCTAGTGTCCTTCAGATCTAAAGCTTTTTATAGATTATGGAAACTGACACTTTTTCATGCTTCCATTTGTCCTGTTAACTATGTTTAAATTAAAAACGTTAGATATTTATTAGGAAAAATACTCCTGCAAGTGGAAAAAAAGAGCAGAATATTTCTCACTACTCATTAAGCATGTACGTTTTAAGAAGTTTTTAGTCAGAATAATATCCTCCAATAATGTACAATAGTAATAATTATCAGCTGGCCAAAATAATCACTATGGTAACTAATGACCTCGAGTTAGAAGGTAACAGCTGATGAAGCATCCACTGACCTGACACATTAATGCATCCAGAGCTAAAGAGAATGGAGAGACCCAGGTTAGTGCCAAAAAAAGTCTCATTTGAAGAATATTGTTCAAATCCTAATATTATTCTTGGAACTGTTTCTTGGATTCTTGGAATCAGTTAAATGATTACAATCATATTTTCTTAGAGCTTATTACATCAAAGAACACATTGAAATTATTTAGTTTAACACAGAAACATGTTTAATCATCATAAACAAAGTCCCCACTAGACTACTTTATTGGGCTTAGGATTACATGTCTAAAAAGCACCAATGATCAAAGCTCAAACATCTATGAGCCTTGATCCTAGCTTTGATCCATCCTCAGAGAAAGACGATTATTGTAAAACAAACATTTCGAGTAGGACACACATGCACTCACACATATCTCTCACAGGTTTTAAAAATAATACATACATTTAATCACACACATAATTCATATAATAACTTTAATGAGCGAGATTAATTTAGCTGAATTTCATCTAATAATAAAAAATGTCATAAGTAATATCGTAAAAAAGCTGAATTCCTGCTAACTCAGGCCCTGTTGAAAAGGATGTCTGGTTAAGATTACAGGTTAAAGAAAGGAGCCCATTTTTCATCTTGCATTTCCAATCCCTGTTTTATTTTCAGTGGTACCAACCTTGTAAAAAAAATTGATGACTACACTAATAATGCCTTGAGATCAGCACATTGTTGTGCATTATTATCAACACTTGTTTTGTTTGTAAACTTAGATCATTGTCTTAAAATTCAATTCATATGAAAACGTATTTGTCCTTCTGTCTCATACCTGTGCTTTGATTCAATTTTAGTTCTTTCTCAAAAGCTCTATGGTGAATTATTGTGTGATGGCTTTTTTCCCTTTTGTCTCATTATAAAAGCCTCTTTTTTGTATTGAAGAAGGAGCAAGTTTATCTCTGTTCCACACTTTTTCTTTCTTCTTCTTTAAGAAGGAATGCTGTTCTAGTGATAGATTTATATAAAAATACATTTTGGGGGAAAAAGGGACTTCAATTTTACATGTGCCAACCTGTTCTAAAAGATGAAAACGAAACGTGTTGTAAAACACAAAATTGATTTTCATGTAAGCATACTTTCATGACCTTAAAAAAATCAATTATAGAAAAAACGACTTTGTAGTTCATACACAAAAATATGGTTCAAATAAACTATTGTTGTTTTTTTTCTGTATGACCTGCATTTTATTATAGCATCTAAAAAATTTTACACACAAACACACACACACACACACACACACACACACACACACCACACACACACACATAATTAGGACGGTAATGCTTCCAAAATTAAAGGCAACATTAAAACAATCATAATTGGAAGTGGAAGAGGAAGAATAATAATGATGATATGTGAGAATTTTTCAGAATATTTCAAAAGGTAAAAAACTAGATTAATAAAAAATAGTTTTATATAACTATGTTTAATAATTATTTCTCTGTCTGTAGTAGGTGGTCATTGGCCTCCTGTAGAATGGATTCATTAATGCACCATGCTTTCCAGAGCATCATCAGTCTACATTTTCTCTCTCTATCCATTATAGTTGCAAGTCTAAAACAATTGTTTTGGTTGGAAAACTCCTGTCTATATGATTTTTTGGGTTTTTTTCCCCCACATAATTAATTGTTTGATCCATTTCACAAACCATACATTCTGTCACATATACAACTGAGTGTGACAGTATCCTAAATAAAATAGCAGAAAACAAACTCTACAAAAAAGGGGCCAAGGACCGAGGAGCATATGAAAGTCTGAGCTGTGATGACCAAGAGAATCTATAGTAGTGCAATAGAATAAGTAGGCAAATGTGCATGAATACAGCAATAACTAAAGTCAATTAAAGTCAGCTCCATAATGATGAGTTATGGATTCCATCTAGATGTTGTTTGTAAATGTTTGTATAATTCTGATGTAAATTAATTATTGAAAATTATATCACTATACATATTTGTATTATGAGTTATAGTCACTTTTTGATCACATCAGACATAGAGGACAAAGATCATTTTAGTGCGTACGTTTATTGTATTGTTGTAGGTGCAGATGGGCTGATTAAAGTCTTTTAGAAATGGATTTTCATGCACAACAGTCTCTAGAGTCTATATAGAAAAAAATACAGTGTTGAGAAAAGAGGTTGGAGGAGAATAACCAAACTGGTTCAAACTGACAGGATGTCTATGGTAATTATAGAAATAACTAGTCTTTCCAACCGTAGAGAGCAGGAAAACATCCGAAAGTGCACAACACTTCAAGCCTTGAAACAGATGGGCTACAAGAGCAGAAGACCACATCGGGCTCCACTTCTGTCAGCCAAGAACTGATGCTACAGGGAGTACAGACTCTGGGCAAGTTTGGAAAAAGACCAGGGAGTTGTTTTTTTCCCGAATCATTTTCAGGCTGTTTACATACTGTTTTCCATATAATAGAAAATTCAATATTATAGTACATTTGTTTCTATGATTTTGATTCCTCATCTACAATGACAAAGTAGTTTATGAATGCAATTTGCCATTCTAATGTTTCACAGCTAAATGCATTACTGAGCTGTATCTCCTGTTGTTACCATCTTTTATTTATGTCTTTTTCAGTACTCTTAGCATTTATTGTAAAGGTCAGGCCTTGAATAGAACTTGCCAGTCATGTCTTACACAGAGGACAAACCGCTCAATTGAAGGGCAGGTCAGTAAGTTGCACTTACACACTCAACTCGTGCCAGTGCTTAAGCACTAACCTGTCGGTTGTATTCTCTAAATGAAATGTCTATCAAATTGAATTAAATAGAAAGTTTTTGTTTTCCTATGGATTTCTTTTTCTTTTTAGTCACTGCCAGTTTCCACTCATTTGTTCACATTTCATATACTCCTGTCTCACAAGAACAACTATCAAATACAATATATTCACAAAAACCATTGTATGACCAGGATATATTAACAGATCAACACATGTCTTAAATTACACTGAAGTGTAGGTCATTATGTGTATGTAATAAAGGCTTTTACCTAATTTTTTTTAAACGGGTTGAGCCTTTAAGACAGTTAAGTTTGCAAGTTGTTTGATACATTGTATTTTTGTTGTTGTAGTTGTTGTTGTTGTTGTTGTTGTTGTTGTTGTTGTTATTATTATTATTATGTTTTTTATCCACTCATCTATTAATGCCTTATAGCACTTTTCATCAAATGCATTGCTTGAATTTTAAGAAAATATTAATGTGGCATCTCTAAATCTCTTGTTGCTTAAGGAATAATGCACAAGGCTACTACATTACCAATAAGCCCTTTTTACCTCCTAACGTACTGATCCATCTATACACATACAGTAAATGTGGTACACCAAAAAGGCCTCTCATAATGTGTTAATTAAATGGTTAATTGAAAATCTTTTTAATTCCAACCTCCTGTGCATATAAAGTATTTTGACAGTTTGTGACCTTGCACGTTGATTAGCTACCAGGCATTTTAATACCTACATGCCGTCAAAGCAGCAGGAAGCTATTTAACTGCAACTGGGAGAAAATACATTTACATAACAACAACTTTGTCAAATTTGTATACTTTCACACAAGTAATTTCTATATGTTTTTAGGAATATTTATGAGCTGAAACTGATGCCTACATAAAAAAAAAGTGTCATTCTGACTATACTTCCACCCAGAGATCCCAGACAATTATGTAGTCTTGCACTCTGTCATCCTGGTATGATCTGGTTTAAACTCAGAATCTCTCCGGATGATGGGGGAAAATGCTTTTACTTCTGCACCTTTTGAAAGCTCTGATATGGCCCTGGTCCAATGGGGTGGCTCAGAGGTAACATTATGTATAGATTTATAAGGCTCTTTTAAAAAAGATACACATACTAGCAGTTTTTTAAATCCTTAATATTTTATATAAACAGATAAATACTTATTTTTAGAAGAAGGAGGAGCATAGGATGATGTATAAGTGCAGAGGAAGGTGCACACAGGTGGACTATATTCTATGCAGGGGATGCAACCTGAAAGAGATTGTAGACTGTAAGGTGTTGGCAGGGGATAATGGAGATGGCTAGGAAGGTACTTGGTGTGACATCTGGAAAGAGAAAGGAAGACAAAGAGACATGGTGGTACAATGACGAAGTGCAAGAAAACGTTAAGAGAAAGGGGTTGGCAAAACAGAATTGGGATTGACAAAGAGATGAGAAAAGTATACAGGAGTACAAGGAGATGCGACAGCAGGTGAAGAGGGATGTGGCAAAGGAAAAGGCATATAAAAAGCTGTATGCGAAGTTGGACACTAAGAAAAGAGAAAGGGATTTTTACCGATTGGCCAGGCAGAGGAACCGAGCTGGGAAGGATGTGCTGCAAGTTAGAACAATAAAGGATGTAGATGGAATTGTGTTGACTAGTAAAGAGAGTGTGTTGAAAAGGTGGCGGGAGTATTTTGAGAAGCTGATGAATGAGGACAATCAGGACTATGATGTTTGTGGATGATATTGTGATTTGTGGTGAAAGCAGGGAGCAGGTTGAGAAGAGCCTGGAGAGGTGGAGGTACATGCTGGAGAGATGAATGGGAATGAAAGTCAGTAGGAGTAAGACAGAGTACATGTGTGTGAATGAGAGGGAGGGCAGTGGAGTGGTGCGGTTACAGGGAGAAGAGGTGGAGAAGATGGAGGAGTTCAGGTACCAGTGCAAAGTGATGGAGTGGCAGGAGTGATTTGTGATAAAAGGGTACCTGCAAGAGTGAAAGGAAAGGTTTGTAGGACTGTGGTGAGACCTGCAATGTTGTATGGTTTCGATACGGTGGCATTAACTACGAAACAGTAAAAAAAAAAAAATAAATAAAATAAAAAAGAGGTTGAAGATGCTGAGATTTTCATTGGGAGTGACGAAAATGGACAGGATTAGAAACGAGTTTATTACACACACACACACACATATATATATGCACTATATAAATTTTATACAAACTCTCTATTATCTACTTGTGCAGATAAGGATAGGTGGTTTAAATATAACAAAATTGCACCAAGCTCTTTAACTTTAATTTTTTTATTTTATATATTTGGCCATGTAAATGCAAAATGAATATGTTCATGCCTTAACAAATGAGCTTAATGGCATATTAAATGTACATTTTTACGATTGAAAACTCTCTCTTATATTTTTGAGATATGTACATTTTAAGAAACAATATTAAGATCCACATAAACACTGAATCCAAATAATGACTGCAAAAGGGATGCTGCATTTCATAAAATTAAACAAAAAGTGGATTTCACTTTCGAAGGTAAATTGGGTCATCATTCTTTGCCGTTCGCCAGTAAATACTTTTTGTTTTGTTTTGTTTTTATGATGCCAATTTGTATCATAATTATAGTAGTCCCCTTTCCTTCTTCCCCCATGTGCTTTCCCACAATCATCAATTCCTTTTCTTGTTTAATTACGCTCATTAATCAATCCAACAATTAGCAACAATGTGCTTCTCTCTTCCTTATAGGTAAAATAAACGGGCTGCTCTTCGGTACACATATATTTTGCTGATTTGTAGGCTGTACTATACTCTGAATGCTTATTAAAAGTTTTAGGTGGCATGTAGAAGGATGAGTGATAGATGGGGCACGAGTTTAAACATTTTTGTTCTTCATTAACATGAGTGTAATTAGTTTATTCCAGAGTGAGTGAAAGAACAATTATTTTCATCTAACCATGTGGAAAAGAGATCGTCAGAATACACTGCTTCAGTCCATCAGCAAACCTTTGGAGGCAGACAAAATGGCAAGGTACCAGAATTTTATCAAATATTTAATTCTATAAACAGCAGGACACACACTATTATTTCTATATTGACTATTTCTAGCCATTTTTATTTCCTGTAAATTTATTATTTAATTAGAAATTAATATTGGTAGATGTATTTTAACCCATTTTTATTAGTTTTATTAGTGGTTTGCCTGAAATTATTTGTCCAGGAGAATCAAAAAGTTTATACAGTTTATTATAAAGTTTATACATATACATACATACATACATACATACATACATAATATATATATATATATATATATATATATATATATATATATAGAGAGAGAGAGAGAGAGAGAGAGAGAGAGAGAGAGAGAGAGAGAGAGAGAGAGAGAGAGAATTGCATATATATATATATGTATATATATATATATATATATATATATATATATATATATATATATATATATATATATATATATATGCAATTCTGTTGCTTTATTTAGTAGAAGCCATTGTCCAGAGCGATTAAGTCATTGACATTAATAAAAGAATTGAAAACTATTAGACCAACAGAAACCCACTCAACAATTCACATGAATCTATTCATAACCATAAGGCATAAACAAATGTCTCAACTAATCTATGATTTGGTACAGGACACATTTATTGGGTAAGACTTTTTGGATGATAAATGTAGTATTCTAAACCAGTTCCATAATTCTGTTTATCAGTTTTCCTGCATGTTGGAAGAGATGCTTTTTAATCTGTTTTTAATAAAGCAGTTTCATGTGTAACATACTAAGTACAATATTCAGTTCTTTATGTAAGAATGAACATCAAGCTCAATTCCACCATGACCTACAAACATGGATACCATAGACTATACCACACACTCATTGTTCCATTCACACTCGCTTACTGATTATGCACACCTGGTTCCAGTCACCCACACACCTGTTCTGAGCATTCAGTTATTGCAAATTATCTCTTAATGATGTGCATTTAACTAATGTATTAAGATTTCTTTTGTATGCTTTATTTGTATTTTTCTTATTCTGTCATGGCCCAGGCTATCCTGTCCTTTATATCCATGTCACATGATTTTCTTGTCAACACATTTAATTCATTCATAGTTCACATTTTCTGTACATTGTCTAGACTTTTTCAGTTTTTCATGTACAGGTTATATGTACAGGTTACAGTACTACAGAATTTAACAGGCATACAGAATTGAGTCAAATTAACTTCCACTTATGTCTTTAGGCCTTTGCCTTTATCTTTTAACAATCATTCAGTGTTTGTACCCTCTGTGTGCTTCACTTTTTTTAATGGAGTTTTGTGGGTAATAATAAATACAAAGGAGCTGTGTTGGGAACACGTTTTACACTTTACAGGTGACCATTATATGCATGCAAGTGTGAAGAAAATTGCTGTTTCCAAAAACTTTAGAAATTTGACCAAAATGATTTGCTAGGTTTGGTTTTCACAAACATTTTACACACAACTTTAATAAAAGATTGATAAATGAGCCCCATTATATCTAGTTACTAAAAACTGCTACAAGCAATAGGATAAAGGTTAATATGAATAAAGTACGGAAAAAAAAGAATCATAAACCAGCCTGTTAGTTTTAAGTACTGTATTGATATTATTAAATTTACTACGTACATTAAAAATACCCATAAAATCAAACTAATCACGATTTCTTAAAATTGCCATGGGTGAGTTTAATTTAAAAATAGCTAAGGTTTATATGAATGTTCATTAAAAACTATTCAAATAACATGTAATCCCTAAATACTGTACATAGTACTGTAATATAATGTACAGTAGGACACTATCCACAAAATGTAAGCCGTTTAATATTTTGAGATCAGATGAAAATTCTGAAAAAAATTGTCTAAATAAAAAGTGAAACCCACAACCCCCCTGTCCCAAGACAGAAAATAATCATGATTTGTTTATATTTTTAATGAATGGCAAACCATTACGATGGCATGAGGCCAAGCATGCCTTGCACAGAATCTCCTCAGGTGGACTCAGCCCCTACCTGCTTCACTGAGATGAACTCATCTGCCAAATCTGTGCAACAATATACAACACACTGTCATAATGGTGAATATTCCTTGGGTAAGCTGCATAAAGAAGTGTTAGGCCGGATATGGGACAGGTTTGGCAGGTAACATCTGGACCTGTTTGCCAGTGCCAATTTAACATATTGGCAGATGTGGTTCTCCATTGTAAAGCCAGAAAGCCCATAGAGGCAGGTTGTATGTAGTGATGGCTGGCATCACCACCTATAATAAACACCTTCGCTGGTCTGCCACTGTGGAGAAACTCTTCAGCAACTAGACATCAGATTCCTGCTTATGGCCCCAATATTACCAATAAGACCTTGATTTCTAGTTTCACTAAATGAAGACTGTGACTTAGCAGTCCAGGAAATGCATACACAAAAAATAAAAAAGAGCACATGAATTTTGTGTCATCTCTACACTGCTTTCAGGTTAGCTATACTGTTTCTCAGGATTTGTCTTGACTCCTGAAATTTAGGTGTGACGTCCATAAATGCTAGTTGTACATTGTAAATGCCTTATTATGAGGAAAAGAAAATAAAGCACAACATTTGTAGTACTGTCTCTCATTAAAAGACAATGCATTGTTTAAGCTTTATTATGTAAAAAGTAATTCCTTTCCGTTCGCCAGTAATTCTTACATCTAAATGCCCATCAGGATGCTGGCATTCTTTACAGACATATTTGTTTTGGTAACTCTACATTAAATTTGGCATTGATGTGTCTATTTCAACATAATGTGGCTTTCAAATGATCTATTACTACCACAACACCAGCATGTTGCAATTATGTATATTATATTGTATATTAGAGTTTCTGAAAGTAATTTTTTTGTCTAAATAAGCAGTTGGAAAAATAGTTTAGTCAAATGTATTTTACTTTTTAGACTTGCACTCAATAAAACAGAAATTTGTAGACACATTCACTTAAGCATTATTTCTGTTCTCTGGTAGCTGTCTTCTTCTTTTTAATTGCTCTTTATTATTAAATATAATATCCATTTTGTTGCACATATTAATAAATGAGAAGAATTCCAGAATTCTATGAAGAATACAGAGAGACACAAACACACACATGGTGAGAGAGAGATATAGAGGTGGACAAATTACAGCTATTGTGTTATGACTACAGTTTTTCCAACATGTAGTCACTGTTCTGAGTAAGCTAGAGATAATAATGAAGAATATTTGAAGAGTAATTACTTTGGGGAAATTCCTCCAAAATATAAGCTCTTGTGTTCAGACAAACATAATTTATTATTATTATTATTATTATTATTATTATTATTATTATTATTATTATTATTATTATTATTATTATCTTCCTTCAGGGAGAATGGATATTTTATGGCAAAGTCTAAGACAGGCTTTATTGTTACCTTTATAAAAGAACAATTTATAATAAATATATCAATGCATTTCTGTATTTAGCCCCTGTACTGATTAAAATATCCCTAATCACTGTGGCTCAAATGGGGCACAAAAGAGGCTCATTAGAAGCTCCTCTGATCTCTGTGCCTGTAGGCTGGAAAACAGACAGACATATTAATTAAGACCATACCAAACAAGCAGAGAGGAAGCAAACCATGTCCTCTGTAGAAATGAAACAGGTCACAAAGCTCAGCTGCTGTTTATTTAGAATAATGTTTGTTTGGGGAAAACAAAACAAGTTGATGATAAAACAAACCAATGCATTTTTTTTCAATGCATTTCAGAATTATTAATATTATAAAGGTCATTAAGTTGATGAATATTAAAGGAACACATTTTCAGAAGATGGCTATAAAAACATATTCAGAGGAGCTTCTAAAAATGAAATGAAATATTGTGAATATATATACAGAATTTGTTAGTGTGGAGGCATAACAGAGCGCTACAAGCTGCAATGTACTGTAGTTAAACTTTTCTCAGATTCATTTTTGTAAAACCTGGCAGTGTTATAATGGACTGTATAATAATGAGTTTTATCTTGAATTAAAAAATACTTTTATTGTACCTAAATAAACTATAGCAATAACAACTTTAGAATACTTTAGAATTAATATTGTAAAGTGTTACCTTTTTGACTACTTTTAAGAGCTAAGTAAGGGTTAAAGGTGAGAGGTAAATGTGTTATATAAGAAGTAAAAAAATTTTAAAAGTATTGTGTTTAATGCTTTTAAATTACACACACACACACACACACACACACACACACACACACACACACACACAAAATGTATTTGTTTATAAGAATGGCTTCTATTATTTGTTTCTTTCTTTATTATTATTATTATTATTATTATTATTAACATTATTATTAGTTAGCAGTTATAAGTATAATTCATGCAATATTTCATTATTTCTGATCATTCTGTTTGCACTGTTTGTACTCCACTGTTTGCACCAGGTTCCATATTATTATTAGTGCAATAATATACATATTATTTTAGTGCAATTATCTTTTGTTCATTCATTTGTTTATTTTTACACTTTCTTTTTATTCTTACATTCATTGCTGCTGGTCTCTGAGAGCTACCACACATATTTTGTTGTATCACTACAATGTCTAAGTCTAAATGGTTTGTGAACACAAAACATTCCCTATTGTGATATTCAAATACTTTTAATACTAAAGTATGTTATGTTTTATAGAAATGTTTCAAATAAATAAATGATACATATTATTATTATTATTATTATTATTATTATTATTATTATTATTATTATTATTTGTTTGTTTACTGCATGAATTAATGTTAATTATTCAGCTATGGCACTCTTGTTGGTACATGTCTTTTTGCTTTTTTTTTGACCTTGATGTTGGTCTTTCTGAAGGTAACTGTGCATCATCCCACCTGTGTGCCTTTGTGGGCAAATGAGGCTTGGGGTCTGGAGCCATGCTGAGATGGACACAGAGGTGTTTAGTCATCACCGACAGGGAGACAGCTGTGGCTAGACACCAGGAACCTGCTGCTAGATTTATGTCACTCTGAGGATGGAGTCACTGCATGGCAGAAACCTCACAACAGACAATAGTTGGTAGAAGGTAATGAGAGGACCTAAAGGACAAAAAATACATGTAAATATTAATTAATATAGACTTCTTTTGTTTGATTTTCAGTTATTTGTTTACTGCGTTCCACACATAGTTACTGAAATTCACTTTAATCTGTAAGGATGGTAAGATCTTTCCATGAGGTCAGACCCCGAGAACTACCATGCAACCCCATGAGGACAGACCCGGAACTGCCATGCAATAAAACAATACACATTTTAATCTAAACAGAGGATTTCTTTAATCTGAATAGAGAAAGCTATTTGTTCAGCTGCCCGTTCACCCCTCCTAGATCCCCCCTCTTTTCTTTCAGGACATGGCCCGGGTCATTAAAAGGCGAATTAGAAGTTTCCAGAATTTAATTACTATACTTGCATACTACAGTTATTATATATTAAAATTTATGAATTTTAACTTTTCATGTTTGGTATCATTTTAAAAGTCTCAGTACGATTGGAAATATGATCTTAGTCCCGTATCAGTAGAACAGACCACAAATAAGATCTCAGGTTTGGGGAAAATTCTGTCGTTGTTATATGAGAGCTGTGTAGTGTTTTTCTGTTTCTTAAATATATATATTTCTGTTTCTTAAATATAAAAAATGTATTACTGATTGACTAAACTATTATGTAACTCATAGGGACACTCACCATAGGATTTAAGTACAGGATTGAGTGTGCTGGTTTTCAGACTTGAGATTTATGTACAGATTTATGTGCTACTTACATTGTGAGGGAGTTTGCACAGGACCAATACAGTATATTTTTTGTTTAGATTTTTTGTGAGCAATCTCCCTCGCAAAATGAATTAAAATTAAAGCAAATTTATTTTAAGTGCACAAATTATATTAACAAGCAATTAATCCAGCACACATTTCTGTTTGACAATTTTGATTCAAAATACAAATAAATAATGTATATAAATATAATAAACATAAATAATTAATAATAAAATACTGTATTTACAATGTCCTTTCTTTACTCAGCTATAAAAAAAATATATATATATAAACTTCACAGCAAAATAATTTTTAATCACTAAACATTTGTTTTACTGATGATGTTGTTTCACCAATTCTCAAATTAAGCACCAAAATCCGCCATGATGCACACATTTGTCAATTAAAATCGTCGGTTTGGAAAAATATCAAAAGTTTAGTTTGGTGTCCTGATGATTTATGTAATTTATAACACCATAATTACTTTAAAACATTTACAAGAATATGTTGTCTTCTTGCTCTATGTTGATCATAGTTTCACTCTTAATAAACATACATTAGCATAAAGCAGCCATATTTTTCCACACCCATGTTGATTAAAGTATTACAAACCTGAAAATAATTAATTTAAGGCACATTTAGAACAGATATAAATGTGCGATAAATCGCGATTAGATATTTGAATCGATTGATAGCCCTTGGGAAATCCATTGGGAAATCTAATGAAACAAAAAAAATTAAACTGGGATAAAATAACAGGTAAGAAACAATAGTGCAGTTGAAATCAACAGACTGGGTTAAGTCAATCGAACAATGATAGCTACTGAGTAATTACTTCCCAGTTTGTGCATGAATCAGAGTCTCTTTATAAAGTGTGTGTGTGTGTGTGTGTGTGTGTGTGTGTGTGTGTGTGTGTGTGTGTGTGTGTGTGTGTGTGTAATTGAGCGTAATTGAGCAATGTGTTTAGTGACTAGGAATGCTGCAGTGTGTAAAGATTGTAGTCTGTAAAAGCCATTTTTGAAGGCTCTGGTGAATGTCTGTAAATAAAGTTGTTGGTGGGATGTGACCTCACAAATGATAACATTTGTTAAAGAAAAAGAAAGAAAGAAAGAAATATATGTTATTGTCCTCAGAATTGTAACTTTTGTTCCATTACTGACATTACATTCCTTACATTTGTAAGGTTAAATGAGCATATTAAAAATAATTAGTAATTAGGAACTTTAGGAGATCTATTGTTGGTTGTGAACCATACTGAGCTACAAAGACAACTTGACCTGTGCAATTGAGCTATACTTGAGCTATATAAATTGCATAAAGAAATGATAACAATATTTTTTGTAGGTAAATTATTTAAAGGTAAATCATAAAAATATTTTTGTAGGTAACAAAGAATCCAGGCCACTGTGCTGGGATTGCACAGTTCCCTTTCAGGAACACGAGCTGCATTAACAACTCTTTGGGAACTGCCCTCAATCAGGTGTGAAATCTAACTTCTGTTTGTACAGAAAGCGCTCTGTGTTTGTCTGTGTCTGCCGGAGAGATGAGGTAGTATCAGGTGATCGGTGAGTAGATGTGTATATACTATATATACATATGGAAGGCAAGCAGTCTTTCAGGCTGTGTTTTTCTTCTTGCCCCCACTTTATTACAGGGGAATACACACAGCTTATGTGTAGCTTGCCTGAGAGCGGAGCATGCTCAGTCGGCTCTTCAGAGAGCCGTACTGTAGCCACATGTCCATGCGGACCAATTCGCTCACGCTTTTGGCCCCACTGTTGCCGAAGTGTCGCAGTGATTCACATTGTGTGGTTTGCAGGTGGAGGGTTTGGAGACGAGCCTGTCTATTTCTCAGGCCTCACCTGCCAGATCCAGCGGTTTCTCCCAGGGTTCGGAAACACGCCGTTTGACGTTTTTTTCCTCTGGTGGAGAGAGCGCTGCACTCCACCTTTCTTCCTCTGAGTATGGGGGAGGGGATGGATCCCAATAAACCTGTTGACACTCCCTCACAGCCAGTCCTCTACGAGGAGCTTTTAGAGGTGCTGACTCATGTTGTTGCCAAGCTTGAGTTAATTGGCCAGACGAGAAGCAAAAGCAGCGTCCACCAAATAAGCTGGATGAGCGCTTTCTGTGCCCTGCGTTACTGCCTCGACATTGGGTTTTGCCTTTTTTCCCGGATCTGCACACCTCAGTATACGGTGCCCGTCCCTCCTTGGTGCTCCCCTTAGGAGGTTGGTCTGTTAACCCTGCCATATTGGGTGCTTCAGGGCACAGCAATCTTCAGCGAATATCTCCCTCAACTTCCGCCTGGTACCTTAGGAGGTCCAGCTGCTGCCCTACAGCTCCCAGACCTGTGAGACCGCCACACTGTGATCTCTATAAACAATACATCAGTGGTTTCCTCCATCAACCATCAGGGGGTCTTCGATTCTGCCCTATACAGGTTGGCACATCGAATCCTACTGTGGGCCCATGGGATACTGCTCTCCATCAGAGCAGCATATATCCCAGGGAGTAGATGCCCTGTCAAGAAATGGAGGCTCCACCCAGACGTGGTGGAGCAGATATGGAGGTAGTTTCACAGAGCATAAGTGGACATGTTTGCGACTCAAGAGACATTGCACTGTCCTCTCTGGTTTTCCCTCTCTCACCTAGCCGCTCTAAGGCTGGATGCCATGGTACAGGGATGGCTGCAGAGTCAGTTTAAGTACCACCAGTTGGACCCAGTTAACTGCCCGGTCGGTTCAGTGCTGGATTTCTTTCAGGGACAGTTTGCCACAGGGTTGTCTCCTTCTACCCTAAAAGGTTACGTCTCGGTTATTGTTTAGCAGTCGCTGGGCAAGCACCCTTTCGTGACAGGTTTCAGCTGCCTGAAAAGTTGCGACCTAGGTTGCCTGTGTGGGACTTGGCCGTTGTTTTGGAGGCTCTATCTAAGCCTTACTTTAAGCCCTTACCAGAGGTGCCTTTAAGGCTTTTGACAGTCAAGACAGTCTTTATTCTGGCTTCTCCCTAAAATCTTCTCCCTAAAGAGGGTCGGGACTTTCAGGTCCTTTCTGTGGCCCATCTTTGTTGGAGTTTACCCCAGGCATGGCCAGTGCTTTTCCAGAGAATGTTCCTAAGGTGCCCTTGGTTCTCCCATGACCCATTGTGCTGCAGGCATTTTATCCTACTCTGACCAGGAGGAGCTTAACCGGCTGTGTTGAGTGTTCGCGAGCACTGGACACAGCTGGTTAAGCTTACGTCCACAGGACGGAGCTTTGGAGAAATTTCCTGCGAATAAGCAGACCCTAAGCAGGTGGATTGTGAATGCTATCTCATCCTCTTATGGGTCCTCTGGTCCCCCCTCACCTTTCGGGGTCAGAGCTCATTCCACTTGGAGTGTGTGGCCTTTAAGGCCTGGTCCTCTGGAGCTTTTCTCCAAGACATTTGTAACACTGTGGTCTGGTCCACCCCACTGACCCTTATTAAGTTCTATAGCCTTGACCTCAGGGCCACTCCTGGCTCTCCTGTCCTCCTGCCTAGCTGTGCCCATCCATGCTACGCAGGGACTAGTTAGTCTGGCGTAATTGGACACTCGTTCCCAAAGCATTGTTGACGCAGTTTGAGGTCCTGAAAGGGAACGTCTCTAGGTTACGTATGTACCCTGAGGGAACAAGATGCTGCGTCTCCAGGCCACACTCCCTGCATCTCTGCGGCACTTCCATCAATTGCAAAAGCTAGCGTTGCCTCTACCACATGTGGGTTTATAGCTTGTGAATCTAGAAGCTGTTTTGCTGAAACAGAAAGAGTCAGCATTCTGTAAACACTATATTTGTGTAGCACGCACAGCTAAAAATCACTTGTGTATGTGTCAAGTATTCAAGTTATGCATACATCACCCACATTTTCTGGTACTTGAAAACTGTGCCATAGCACAAAAAATGGGTGAATAAATATTTGAAATAGACAAGGTAATGATGTTCTTTTGACTACAGATGAGACGAGGTGTCAGGTGGCTGTTAAAAGCTACATAAAAAAATGTTATAAATACAAAATCATGGATTGTCCATTATTACTGTTTTTATGGAAATTTAATTAATGCTTATGGTTTATGAGTTGTTGTTTTTTTTTAAGAAATATCAGTTCCACTGAAGCTGCTATGACAACTTGCATTGACCCAACACCTTATTAAGACACATTAACTTGTTTTCGCCCTCGTATGACAAAACTACTGGCATAAATGCATTTATTAGGTAGTTAATGGCTAGTAATGTATAAAAAAGACTCTAGTTTCTTGTCCTCAGCCTGGGCCCAGTGGGAAACCGCTCAGCCATCTGCTGCTACCTTTGGATCCCCCAGATCCCCAGACAATGCTGCAATGTTTGGTTAATCTGCTCCAATATCCTGTTTATGGAGCATGCCAGTCACAGAAAAGTGGCAGCACTCTTGGAGTTCTGCCTCTGTACATTCTTGCATGATTTACTATTCCTCCATCTGTGCCATTTGAGTATACTTATGATCTGAAGACTGTGCTCAGGGAGATTTTTATAGAATAGGATAGTATAGGATAGGATAGGATAGTATATAATAGATAGATAGATAGATAGATAGATAGATAGATAGATAGATAGATAGATAGATAGATAGATAGATAGATAGATAGATAGATATTTTAGATCTATATTATAGATATGGATATATATTTTTTTGGTCTCTGTGCTTTCATCTACTGGTTATACAAATGGTAAAAACTTTTCTGAAACACCTTCCAAATTGAAGAAATGTATTTTATATGGACTGGAAAAACATTAAATAGGCAACTATCACCAATTTGTAAATGCCTGTTCACTGTTTAGCAAGTGCCTCCACTGCCATCTCTCCTAAAGATCATCCTTTTAATAGCTGCTCTCACTTCCTCCTTACTAATCCTATCCACTTCCTGTTTCACCATCTCCACATTATCCAACCTTCTTTCTCTCTCTCTCTCTCTCTCTCTCTCTCTCTCTCTCTCTCTCTCTCTCTCTCTCTCTCTAATTTTTCTCATCATTAGCTGCCCAAAATACTCCCTCCATTTTCTCAACACACTCTCCCCACAAGTCAACACACTTCCATCTCCACCCTTTATTGCTCTAACTTGCAGCACATCCTTCCCAGCTCGGTCCCTCTGTCTGGCCAATTGGTACAAACCCTTTTCTTCTTCTTTAGTCTCCAACTTCTCATACAGCTCCTCATTTGCCTTTTGCTTGGCTTTTGCCACATCCCTCTTCACCTGCTGCCACGTCTCCTTTTATTCCTGCCTACTTTTTTTCTTCACTCTGTCGATCCCAATTCTTTTGCCAACTTCTTTCTCCTTATGCTTTCCTGCACTTCCTCATTCTACCACAATGTCTTTTTGTCTTTAATACAACCACACTACAATCAAAGCTTATTGAGAAGACTATTGATCCAGCTCATCATGTTTCATTTTCAAATTGTTGCTATCTGTGATTCTTACCAGAATACAAAAATGTCAAAACATTTATAAATTAACAAATCTTTCATCAAAGTTCTTATTTGTTAAAAATACTAAAACATATTTGGAAAACTAACCACTAACTAACTAAATCAATAATAATAATTAAAAAATATATATTTAAAAATGGTATGTTTATTTATTTTATTTATTTATTTATTTTTTAACTATCTACAGTCTATTATATAAATCATTGAGCCTTTTGCTAGGACTATAAAACTGACAGATCAACTCTCTATTACTTAAGTGTACATATACAATTTAAACCTAGACACTCTGCAATAGCCTCTTTATGTTTAATTTCTTTAAAAATATATATATTTGACAAATGCTCCTAAGGCAGTAAGGTCCTCAGATATAATCTGTAGATTTAAAAATGTTTAAAATCAATTACTCTGGGGTTTTTCTCTTATTTTTTCTTTTTATTATCTTCCTGTTCTCATCAATTATTATTATTATAATTATTATTGATATTATTATACTGTGGACAGTATTCTTGCAACAATGCAAGCTTTTATTATTGATGTTGCAGCTTTTTGCCAAGAACACTTCACTCTATTAGCCATTTCTGGCCACCATGGTGGCATGCCAATCAATCTTCAATTCTGGTTAAAGGAAATGATTCATTATTTATCTTAATGAACAAATGGCATAGATTTGAGATACAAGTGAAAATATCAAGATGAGAATTAAAATATCAAGTAGTTCAGATGATAATATTAATAGTTACAGTCATGTATCAATTAATGTCACAAGTTTAAATCTGCTTAACAGTGGTGGACAGTAACAAAATAAATGTAATTCGTTACCGTACTTAAGAAGTTTTTTATGTATCTGTACTTTACTGAAGTATTTCCATTTGGGGAGACTACATTTCAAAGTCTAGTATCTTACTGTTTACTTAACTACAATTTGTGAAATCAGCCATTCCTTTTTTTTACAAGTGGATAAATACGTAACTTTTCAAGCACGCAGTAAGCCACCAATAAGTTTAGAGCGTGCACTATTTTGAACATGCTTGAATTGCCGCTTGGTGTGTATCTACTTAACACGAGCATACAATTCAGCATCAGTTCAACAGCAAGCAGAACATTATTAAAGATTAAAGAAACTCCTGACTCCCAGTCACAACACCTGTGTCCTTTCTTGCACGAAGTAGGGTTTTGGGCTGATTATAAATTTAATAGATATCAATCAGTGTTTGACTTAATAATGTCATTATATTAATATTTTGTTGTGCTAAGAGTAACATTAGAGTACTTATACATAAACTGAGTTGATTAAGAAACTTATGCAAAAATGATAATGGGAACATTATAAAACCATAGCCATAAAAAATAAATAAATAAATAATAATAATAAATCATAGTACTTTGAATACTTAATTACATTTAAAGGCAATTTTTTTCTTTTTTTTTTTCTTTTACTCAAATGAAAGGTTAATGGGAGCACTTTTAATGGGAGTGTATTTCTTTACTTTACAATTAATTTTTTTGATCTCTTTTTACTTTAATTTAACTTAAGTATATGGTTTGTGTGTGTTGTTCAACAAGGATGCTTACAAAGATTTTAAAATGCTGTACATTTTGTGTAAATAAAATGTACCAGTAAATAAATTTCACTTTCACTTTTTAATTGTATCATCCAACCTAGTGATTTTCCCTCCACACTGCTAGAGGGCAGGCTCTTCTGTATTTTGAACTTTTTATTTGGTTATTCTTCTTGTTTCCTGTTTGCACAAGGGCTTTCCTAACATTAAGGAATTTTGTTGGTCAGTCTGGTAAGTAGCAAGCTGATTGTTTTGTTTGTCATTTTTGTGTATGATATTTATTTATTAATTTATTTATTTTTCACCTTTGCTTGCTGTTTGACTTTGATGTTTTTTTGGCGTCACTAATGTTTTGGCCATGCCTTGCATCTTGACATTGTCTTGGATATTATTTTGGATTTGTTTGTACCTGCAGTGCTTTTTGACTGTGGTTTTTGTATTTTTGGTCAATTACATACCATATGAAGCCATACTCTGTCTTTTACTCCAAATTAGTTTTACTCCCGGAGGTCAGTGGCTAGGCACTCTTAAACCAATTTTTTTTTAAGAGGAAAAACAACCAGCCCCAGAATTAAAGAATTCTCAGAAGGGGAAACAACAAGCAGCTGTTATGCTGTGTGTGTAATGTTACTATTTCTGCTAACCGGGAAGTGACCTCACAGTGAATTCCACTTGCATTATTTGAAAATTAAACTAGTTCTCCTTGTAAGTGCACAGGATTTCTCTTGCAATGTGTCACCCTCTTTAGTTTCCCAGCATGTTTCTGAAGGAATTATGACACAATTCTGCATACCAAAGGAGTGATCACATGGGTTGCGACTACTTTTAATCTCTCGTTGCTGAATCAGACCAACTCATGCTTTGAACAGGGAATCTGTAGTGTTTGTCCACCAAGGGCTGTTCTGTCTAAGCTCTAAGTTAACCCAGCTGAACTCTACCCATATTCCTTCTTTTCTAAAAAGCTTACCCTTGCAGCACTATTTCTATACTGTATACTACTTGGAAACAAGGCTAGGTCTCTCTTTCAGATAAATATTTGGGCATGACAAAGTAGTCATTATGCCTGGAAGGCAGTTTTCCACTTGTCTCTCTCCCAATGTATTAAATTGGCAAGGGACTGTTTCTTTTCTGTAAATAAGTAAACATAGCCTAAAAGAGTTTAGACCGTGGTAAGACCATGACTTTCTTTTTGTCATTCTCACATGCTTAAATTTCAAGCTTATTCTCTCGAATAAGTCAAATGACAATGGAGTAGATTCACCTACAAAATAATTATATTTCTTAGGTCATTTTTAGCTAGTGCATGTTTTATTTGTCCAAACATAGAAGTCCATTGGATTTTACTGAACATAGAGTCCTGTATGTCCTCTCATCCAATAAACAAGTGCTGATTATGTTTCCACAACATGACAACTACCTAAATGTAATGTTTTACAGTTAAGGCACTATGATTTATCCCACATATTCACTTTTCTGGTTCTCATAACATATTGGCTAATTGTCTTTAATCCAACCTGGTTTTTAGGATACACGCTAGACATATATGCCTATAATTACAGTTTGTGTTAAGTCATTTGTTGTTCAACAATTTTTCTTAATAAACTTGAACGAAATGTCGCCTCACTTAGAACTGAAGTGCTGAACAACAGACATGTTCCTCCAATTTCTATATTTATATTTTTAATTCTTGTTCTCTAAAGTGTGAACAGTTCTGGATGGCATTTTTTTTTGCTCTGTGATATGTGCAACACATGCATGCATCATGTCTAAAATTGTATCACCTTTCTGTAGTTGGAATTGGGTGATATGAATGTGGTCATATTGGTTAAAAAACATTGAGGCCATAGGTTAGGAGTTCTATCTCTCCGATCATCAAATTATCTAGTGACCCTGGGTGCCCTGTGACTGTGGACAGTGTCATCCTGGAAGAGAACTTTAATCAAAAAGTTTCAAAAGTTACATGAAAGGAGATTAGACAGAATAACAAGCAGTGCTAATATTTTTTATAAGAAAAGTGAATCCACGCAATATTTAAAGTATCCATAGAGCATAAAAGAGGCACAAATGTTTTGTGTTTTTTGTGTTTTATTATTATAATTTTTTTGCTTGCAACTTGTCACACATCTGTAAGGATGAAAACCCAAGCAGTAGAAATGTTTGTTTAATCTATTCTGCCATTACTGTAATATTCAGAGTAATCAATGCATATTAGCAAGCTGGACATGAACAACTATATTCTATAAGAAATGATTGCTTTCTACTCTACATTTTACTTTGAGTGATCTCTAACCTTTCATTTTATAATCTTTTTTAAGATGCAATTTTTCACACTAGGTGTTGGATGCAGATGTGCTTTTGTAAACACTTTGTGATGTGTCAGAGGTGTTCTGTATATATCTACAAACAGTAAATTTGGATTATAATATGCATGTGGTATTGAGTTTTATGGGTTGTTTTTTATAAGCCAGTAAAGACTGACTGTTGATGCTACTCCTGATTACTTCCCCCATATTTTAGCTTATGTAAGCTTTTTCTTTCTCCCAACAAACACTATTGATAGGCTGGAGGGTTTAATGTCCTCCAAAATGCATACACTTAAAACTATTGAAGTTGCAATGGAACCACATTTATGAAAGCAAATAATATTTCTCTCTGACCAGATGAGAAATTAACTAGACCAATGGTGGAATTCAATTAACTTGTCAGTTTGTAAAATGTAGAATTTTGATATTTTGGGGGAAAAAGAGTCGCCAATGTATAATTCTACAGTGTCCAGCATTTTAATTAAACAAGTAACATAAAATTTGCTTTCTATAGTGTAGGTTTGCAGCCTTGCATGATCTTGTTTCTAATCTAATCTAATCATTTCACATTCATGCTGATTGAGTCACCACAGTCCACCATTATATTGTTTTCATCATTTGCCTTCCTTTTAACCTTATTACACATTAGTCTTAAATGTATAGCAGTTGATACATAATTGTGTAACTTGGGTTTTAAATAATTTAGCACATTGTAAATATCGTAAAAAATAAAATAAAATGCATGTTTAAAACCAGTGGTCTGCTTGGAACTGAACATCTGCTGTTTTCAATGAGCTAAACAAGAAACTTGGCAAACTTTTTAGTATTAACTGCAATTGGTAATTTAATGAGCTGGATGGGTTTAACTTATGAACCCATGCATTAATAATATAATATAAGTGAAGTAGATTTCAAACTGTAGTCAGTAAGTTACTGATGATGTTGATGTTAAGAAAGCTAAAGGACAGAACATTTGTCTAGTTCTTACATGTAAGATCTGCATGAACGTCTCTAGGATACATATGTAACCGTAGCTCCCTGAGGGAACAATACACTGCATTGAACCGCTTTGGGAACACTTCCGCGTTGCTTACACTCTGAATCACGTGTAAAATCTGGCCAACGGCAAAGCACGACCAAGAACCTACAAAATGCACATGCAGTGGAGCCGACGCTAGCTTCTGCAAATGAGAAGGGAAGTGTGGCAGGGATGCAGGAAGTGTGGCTCGGAGATGCAGGTTCTCGTTCCCTGAGGGAACTAAGGTTACATACGTAACATAGAGACGTTCTCTTTCAGGAACTCGAGCTGCATCGAAACGCTTTGGGAATGAGTGTCCATTAATGCCACACTGACCAGTCTTTGCCTACAGTGTGAGAGCACATCCAGAGTGCAGGACAGAGGAGACAGAAGTGGCTCTAAGGTCGAGTTAAGAACCTTACGGGTCGCCTCCGTCAGCAAGGGTGTCTACTCAACAACTGATTGACGTTACCCTTCAGTGTCAAAAGAGCCAACCCTGCGCCAACTGGTCCTGCAGGAACTCCAGGACTGAACTAAACGGGCAGTTGACTGGGTCCAATTGGTGGCGAAGTGCCTTTTAGTAGCATACAACCTCCTTGTAGAGGGAGCTCTGGATTGGAGGACGCTACCTCAGTAGAGAGACCAGCTGCTAAAAACTGTACCCCCCCCACCTGGAAGAGGAGATCCCTCCTCTGAGAAATTCCCCAGGAGGTTCCTCAAGGAGCTCCACCATTTTTGGGTAAAGATTTCATTCCCTGTGTCTCGGCCCTTGCCTCGAAAGGGCGTCTGCTCTCCAAATGGACTACAGCATCTGCTGTGCCAGCCTGTATAGGGGGCGAGATCATAGACCCCCTGGTGGTGATGTAAGAGACCACCAATGTGCCGTCCGTATGGACTAGCACATGACAATCCCTCAGGTCTGGGAGAAAGTGTTTCCAAGCCAGGAACACGGCCCGAATCCCCAGGCAGTTTATGTGGCACGCGAGATGAAGCTTGTTCCACTGACCTTGGGCGAAGTGGGCACTCATAACCGTTTGGCACCCTATGAGGGATGCATCCATTGTTATCATTATGCGACGACAAGGACCTCACAGAACAGGGCCCTAAGACAGGAACGCAGGTTCTTTCCACATATCTAAGGCTCGAAGGGCTTGCCGTGAGACCTTGATAGTAAGGAGTGGATTGCCGTTTCGGGAGAACTCTCTGTCTTAGGAGACTAAGTGGAAACACTCTGGATGCTGCTGCCATGACTCCCAGCAGCCTCTGGGGCTGCTTTACAGTGAGTGACTGACCTTCTCTCACTCTCTTGACTGTCGTGAGGATAGCTTCGATTTAAGCGGGAGACAGTTGTGCCCGCATAACGGTCGAGTCCCCCACCACATCTACGAAGGTGGTTCTCATTACCAAAAAAGCACTTAGTATTTAGTCTTACCCCCAGTTTCATCATACAGGAAATAACGACACCTCGACACCTCTGATCGAGCTTTTATCAACCAAAAGCCGCTATTATCAATCAAAGCCGCATCCATGCATTTTGTAAAGGTGCAGGGTGAGAGCACCAGGCCAAATGGGAGGACCCAATATTGGTAAGCTTCACCCTAGAAAGCAAACTTGAAGGCTGGAGCGGTGCCCTGCAGCCGTTAGAGCCTCCTGAGAGGCCGGTGTGCCCTGAAGCACATCCTGTGGCAGGGTTAACAGCCTGACCTCCTGGTGGCACTAAGGAGGGACGGGCACCGTGTAATTAGGTGTACACCACCCTCCTAAGGTTGAGACTATGTGGTTGTCAGGGAGTGCGCTCCGGGACCCGCTTGCTGGAGAGTCCAGGTGGCAACGCTCTGTTTTTTGGCTTTGCGGTGCCCAGCTTGCCCCGCTGAGCGGTTTCTTGGGAGCGATGAGGGACTCGTCCATCTCCCACAGCAGGTCAGCTTGGTATTCCTGCAACACACCCATTGTGTGGAGCCTGACCCGCTGCCGCATAAGCCTTGCCCACGAGAACCGAAGTCTCTCAACGGTTTAGTGGGGAGTACCGGGGCCTTAAGGGACGACACTAGCTAGCGTCTCTTCCACCTGTGGCATCGTCCGCACTCCTTTATGGGGACGCCGTGAAAATGTTGAGCGCACCGCTGTTTACGCTGGAGGAAGAAACCGCTGAAGGGCGCCTGGCAGGTGAGGCGGGAGAAAGGGGGTCTCCATGTCTCACCCGTCTCCATGTCATCTGTCTGATCCGCTAGTGAACCTCCTCCTTCGCCTTGGCAAGAGTGGGGCCCGAGCCATGAGGAAGAGCGCTCTCCTCCATGAGCAGAGAGTGAGCATAGCCATACGACTACAATGCGAGCAGTCAACTCCATCGAGAGCCGACTCGATGGAGCAAGCTTCTTTCCGAAACAAACGACACATCGGCTGTGGGTATCCCTGCGAAATGAAGTGGGGGCACAGAGGAACTTAATTTAAAGTTCATGACTTCACAGATACACACACAGTGTTTACCTGAACAAACAGAAGCTGGCGTCGGCATGCACATTTGTACCTTCCTGGTCGTGACTTGCCATTGGACGGATTTCACATGTGATTTAGAGCGTGAGCAACGCTGAAGTTTTCCCAAAGCGTTTCACCGAAGTTATTGAAAGGGAACTACAAGTAAACTAATGGTGAGAAATAGAGAACTACATGACTTTAGGCCACATTTTGACAGATAATATGCAAAGTAATTTAAATATACATAGTTCACTAGGCATATTGTAGATGTGAATTTGTACCACTGAATTTACACCTTCCTTTTTACGTAAGCTTACAAGATATGGAGCATGTAATAGGTAGTGGTATGAAAAGGTGATTTGTATGATAAAGCAAGGTAAAGTCATAAATTAATAGAGGAATAAAAATGATCTATGTTAAGCCACAGGCACTTGAGGATTAAATTTATGTGAGCATTGTATTTTGTTTGCCCCCCTCAACCATGATAGATTGTTCCCCAGACTCTGATGGAATTAAATGCATCAACTAATTAGTTTTCTGTTGACAATGCCATAAAAGCATAAGTGCTTGCCTTCAGCAACCAGTGATGTGGAATCTGTTCAACTAAGTGTCTACTTTCACTGACCAGAGAATTATGCACTCTAGGCAAATGTGGTCCCCTTCCCTAGAGGAGTCATAAGCACTGCAAATTAATGTATATAGACCCTTTCATTGCTCTTTTGACTGTATCGAGGATATAGGGTTCAGAGAATGCTTATTTATGCATCAGTTCATGCATAGCAGGTTGGGGGTATATGCATTTAAGAGCTCTATACATTGGTTCATGCATATCAGGGTGTGGATGCCCTGCCTACAGGGCACAGGATTTAATAATCCATCTTTGCATGACTGCCAAAGATACTCTTCAATGTGTGCCAATTTTACACTTCTCGATTCTCTTCAAAGCTGGAAGCTTTCTCCTTGCTACCCAATACCACCAGTATCAACATTTTGCAATTTCTCAGTTTTTATTTGAACTGCAGTGTTCAAAGTGATGCCTTCATTCAGATGCCTCACCTCCTCTTGAGCACTTTTGTTATTTTATTTTGTTCTTCTATTATAAAAAAAAACAAATTGCATAATATAAGACATAAACTTACTCTTGTGGTATGAGACTGACGACATATATGCAATAATATCGAAAGAAATATGTCTTCATAATCGTTTATCATGACTTAGCAGTTGTAGATATGTAACATTGTTTAATTTTGAAACTGATCTAAATTGTGTAAATATTAATTAGTAAGTGCTATGCAAGTCAATGTTGTGTTAATAAGAATGAAACCCTACATGTGTCTTTAAGCTTTATTTAAAAATGTATTCACTAAATGTATTTATATGTGTGTGCACGTGTGTGGGCATTTGCAATGGGATGCACACGTATGCACACAATTGGCAATCAGGCAAGCGTTTTATCTAAATTAGTAAATATTTTATGTTTAAATCAATCTGTTCTTGGTGTTATTGTTTTACGTTTTACATGTATTTAGCTATGATAGCACTTTTAGAGTGAGTGAAGAAAATGCTGACTTTAAAAGTCATGTGGCATTTGCATAACAGATGTGCATTGTCTAATCATGATACCTGCCAAATTTATATAAATCTTGAACCCTGCTAAATGTTATGAGCTTGATTGAAGTTTAGGCTCAAAACTAGAAAAATCTGTAAGAAAGCCACATTGATATTTCCATTTTTACTTAGTCTTTAAAATTGTATAATTATCAATGCTCAGTAAGGTCTTTAAGTATCTTTGCATGTTCATGCTATTTATTAATTTTTATATTTGACATATCCAAGATTGAATTGTAATCTGTAGTAATAACACTCTGTGGATTCTGCATTGAATTAAAATATGCCCACAATAAATATAAATTTTTAAGCAACCGAGGAGATTACATTTTTGTTTCGCACTAACCGTACTTTTTAGTTATGTAGTTGATAGAAGTAAATATGCGCTTTGACATGTGCATGTCTGGTATCCAGGAAGAATCCCAGACTACTGGTCCAGTTATTGATTATGAGTCCACCTGCCAGAGGAGTAATAGGGCATGTCATTTGGGTGGTAAATGAAATATCCAGTAAATTTTTTCAAGGGAAGACAGTAACAATAGTCAGCAAAAAGTGCAGGTTTAATAGAAATGAGGGTAAGACATTTGACATTTTGAATTGCAATTAGATCAGTGAGGTGATATACGTTTCTGGTCCTCGTCATCCTCTGAAAATGCATAAATTTAGCTCCAGATCACAGACAAGTTTATTGGTCATTCAACAAATATAAGGCTATGAGCAGGAATAAATTAGGGAAAAAAACCTGAAAAAATTTAAAAGTGCTGCTTCATACTGCATTGATTGATCAACAAATGTGACCACTTTTATAAAAGAAAACCATGCCAAGGAGAAACGGCATTAGCAATAATCCCACAGAAGCAATGAGTTCCTGCACATCAATGTCGGAAGAGTTACAAGATGATTGCAAACAATTTGTAATCCATCTACAGTAAGAATGGCTATTTACAAATAGAGGTCATTAAAGACACAGGACAATTTTTACCTGAGTGGCAGCAGGGGGGTTCGGGGGGGCAACAAATCAAGTTTACATACTTTGAGATGCCGTTCGTAAATGAAAGACTTAAAAACTAGTTCATGTCAAGGTGAATCGTACTACTTTTTGTTAAACAGTAGACCTGGTCTATCACCAGAGGTTAGCTGTATCCAAATTTAGGCTCAGGACATTTTCATGTATGCTGTAATATCCAGTCATAAAGTGGAAAGCTGAAGTTTGCACCAGCTTTTTAAGCCCCAGGGGATGTCTCAGGGACTCTACATCTATTTTTGGTGAAATGAGCAATTTTGACCAACATAATAGGCTACAGAAGCATGTAGTGTGACCATCTGCTTTACTGCTGTATGACTTCTTACTGGAAAATAAATTTGTTTTTAGACATTTTGTTGTCGATCATTTTTATGGAAACATGCATTTACAGTAATGAAAAAAAAATTTTTTTCTCTATTTTTTTTTTCAATTTTTTTACTCTATCCCAAATTGAACATTATAAGTAAAGTAATGTAAAGTAAAAATGCATTTCCCAAAATTGTATGTCATAGTAATTTCAGCTTTAAGTTAAAGGATATAACATAATCCCCATTTATTGTTTTGGTCTGTTGCTCTTAATGACCCAAGAATCTTGATAGAGTACCTGGATTCCATAAAGTATGAGTATATTCAATTAAATCTGGCTGACTCTTACAAGATGTTGACAGTTCTATCTGGATTCAGATCCAAATGCTCCAAAACCACACATGAATAGTTAAATGGTGTCAAAACTGAGCTTATAACATGGCTACACCACACTGGATTCAAAGAATCTAGTGCCCTGGAGGATTGGAAGAGATTCTGAGGACTGATTTCATATGAAATACAGGGTATTGTTTTTGTTTATTAAATATAAATGAATAAATAAATTATATTACACATTTGTATGATTTATTTCTTAGTTATTTTTTATATTAAAACATTTTAATGGCAAATATATTTTATTTATTTATAAATACCTTATTAATTAAAAAAGGTCAAAAGAGAATGGCCAGTTGGAGCTAACAGAAAGTCCTCTTAGACAATTGTGGTAAACAGGAAAGCATCGTGGAATATACAACACATTGAACTTTGAGGTAAAGGTATTCAAACATCAGAAGACTTGTGCACTAGGCCCAGACTCACAAAACTGCTTTTCAAGTACACTCAACTCACCATTGCAACTACTGTAATCAAGGACAAACTCAGAAGAGTTTTCCTTTTGGTGGCCCTGAAAAACATTCTGCCCATTAGACTGTTTGTGAGACTGCAGCCTGCCTCATGCTATAGGACCTGCCAGTACTGTATGAAAAGAGCTGAAAGAAAAAAAGGAGCTCTGAGAGATAAGTGAACATCAAGGTCCTCAAAATATGTTAGTGCTAAAAATAGAAAAATAAGAGAACTGTGAGATCACTATCTAGAGTAGTGTGTAGGACAGAGAACTCTAGCAGCCAGTAGTTTCGTATTTTTTCTTTAAATGGGTAACAGGAAAAGGTGTAAACACAGAATGTCAGAGAGGTTTCAGATATCTGAGTCAAAAACTCAATATTCATAAAAATCTGCCCGCATCACTTTACTTGGATCCATTTTAATAAAGAAGACATGATCATGTCTTTACTTACTAAAGAGTCTTGAGGGAAGCTTGCTTATTTACTAAGTCTTTAGTGATGTTCTATCACTCTATTCCTATTGGTACAGTGGTAAGCTGCTTCTCAGTCTGGTTTTGCTGATTTGTCTCCCATCAGAAAGCCATCCAGTAGGTGGGGAAAAAACACATCACTGGTGTCCAACAAACTCCCTTTCTAAGACATTCACAAATACAGAGGGTAAGAGGGATCATCAAGGATATCTCCCAACACAGCCATGGACTGTTCCATTCTGTCTCATCCAGGAAGCACTACAGGAGCCTCTGCTGTCATGCCAGCAGGCTAAGTACAGAACAGCTTTTTTCCCCTCAGTTGTCAATCTGCTTCTTACAGCACTAATCCCCCTTCCCCCAAACCCTTATCTATACTCACTTGTACTGGAGACTTTTGGTTTACATCCATGTACCTGAACTTATTTATGTCATATCATTTACACTGTTAGTCACTTCACAACATCACTAATTGCTTCTTTATTTACACATCTGTTTAAAAACTGACTACAATTTATTGCTTTTATACTTGCGCGGATATTTG
Source organism: Silurus lanzhouensis (assembly GCA_039877035.1). NCBI lineage: Eukaryota > Metazoa > Chordata > Actinopteri > Siluriformes > Siluridae > Silurus > Silurus lanzhouensis. The sequence continues at coordinate 8,757,093 of JBCEWE010000454.1, read as the reverse complement.
GCACACTAAACATTTAAAGTAGTAGTGGTATTTTGTGTCTTATTTGTGTTCTTGTGCTACAGGCAATAATCGAATATGGGTGAATAGGGGTTGCATTTGCAAAAACAGTTTGGCTTAGAATACATTATTCAGATGTGTGGTTTGGTTTGCTGGTAAAAAAAAAAAGCTAAATTAAAAAACGTTTCTCATCGCCATTAAAGCCAAGTGTGAACTGTAGAAAGCAGCTCACTTACATAACCTACACAGACACAAATGCAGATACACACAGTTTTCTGATACTTCTATTTTATATTTTAGGAAACATGTACCAAGCAAGGATATATAATTGTTCAAAATCCACAACTATACTATAGAGTCAAAAGCACTTCTAATCCCTTACATGCAAGTAAAAGAATTTGTGCCTATGTGAGTTGGCCTTATTGACCTTTAAAATAGGAATATGCTTATATTAAATATTTATAATGGAGAAATAACAACTTGGTTGGCAAAACATCTGCTATTGTGTCATTTTATCAATTCTAATTTATTTAATGATTGATTGAATCACTTTTTTTTAGGTGGTTGAAACACTGTGGAGGCAGATTTTTATGTCACACCGTGCATTGCACTATACCTCATACTTTGCTTTCAATTCAAAGATTAAAGATAAGAACTGCACTGGCATTAAAATAGAGCCCTAAAAAAACAATGACAAGGTTAGGAGATAAAAGTGACAACAGTCTGTATAATTTTTCAAACCAAAATGCCACTGAAAGTATCTATCTAATCAAGTGTGCAAAAGAGGGTTTAAGGCATGTACCCTGGGACAGCACTCTACCATGAGATTAAAAAATAACACTGAACAAGCAGGAAAAGGATGAAAGCTGATGGGAATATTTTTTACTGTTTTCCTGGAAAGAACAGGGTGTAACTTCTGTGAAGACTCACATTTTCTCTTGCAAGGGAGTGAGCACCTTGCATGCTAAGTAGACCCCTTGTACCCCTCTCTTACTGTTTCCAGGGGAACGCAGACAAAGTGCAGTGCTTGATACCGCCCCCTCAGCTCACCCACATAAGTTGGCTTTGAGATAAATTAGAGGAATGCAATAGCAGCCTTGTTTTGTGTGGAGGATGTTGCCTTTAAGCTGAGATGGGATAAAACTGTTCATCTGGGTCCTTGTGGGTATAGTATCGAACAGTACATAGAAAAGTCTGATTTGGTCCCATGCCAGGCTCTATTTAGAACTTGCAGTAACCTATACAGTTTACAATAACCTATACAGACCTATTGACCTAAATCCAAATTGGAGTTAATAATTATTGTTTGCCTGGAACTTAATTTTTTTTAAATCACCTAAAAAAAATGGTTATGGAAACAGCATTGTCTCGTAGATTAAGCGAATTTGTTACAATCACAACTTGTTGAGAGAATTTTTTAGTTTCAACTCATCACAGGCTGCCTGAAATAAAACTTTCTTAAGACTAATAAATATGCAAGAGAATCATATTATAATTCTTAATAACTTGCTAAATCTAAAATTTAGAAGCACAGTGAGCAGCTGTCTACTTAAATAAAACAAGATATTAATTAGCTAACAAGAAAAATGAAAATGTAATTCTAATTAAAAATTCTAATTAAAAGTTCTGTAAATATGGTCTGTAAAAAATAAGGGGTAAAAAAAAGTAAAAAGCAAGAAAATGGGCTTTAAATTTGAAGCGTTTATCCTGATGTTTGTTCTTTTATTATTTTTGTTTCCTTTGTTTTTTAAACTTAATGATAATGCTCTAAACGTACTACATTTAATGAAATGTAATGTTTAGGCAAGCCTTGGGAAACAAACAGAAGCTAGGAAGCAGCCTGTAGCGAAAAAAACGGGTATATTCCGAAACACGGGTAGTCCAGGGATGATCGGCAGAACCGTAGATCGGACGGTGAGTGAGTGCGAATAGGGGCCTTATAAAGGGAGGATGATGATTGGAGACAGGTGAAGGTGATTAGTATGAGGGTGAGGCGCTGCGAGTGTGCTGAGTGCCAAGAGGGGTGGGCTGGTGGTTCCCTGACATTAACAAGCAAGGTTTTCTTAACAAGTTTACTTTAGAGACAGCAGTAATTTAATATTACACAATAAATATAATAAATATATCTGTATTACAGGATAAAATAATTTATGTATTTGTATAATGCTTATATTTATTTGTTTGTTTGTTTATTTTTCTTTTAGCAAAAATCAATAAGTAGACCCATTCAACTTTTGTAAGTTGTAATATTATACATTTGATATTTTTCTTAACGGCAATGTATCTACCTCAAAGACAGCAAGGCTCATTATGTTCTCGTAATGTGGATTCCTAAGATAGCAAAATATAAAATAGCTAAATATCCTATTCTAAACTAAAGTTGGACTAATTATGACAAAATAAAAACAAACAATAAATATGTGCACCGTTATAGAACATTTATATATAGGTATATATCAAAGTATAGAAAAATACCTCACTAAAATGAACAACTAAATTACATTTACATTTATGTCATTTGGCAGACACCTATATCCAGTGCATCTTATACTCACATCTTTCGGATCAAAAGTCCAATTGCTTTACCACTAACCACAAAGCACTAATTACATACATTTTATAAATTGATAATTTCTTGGCATACAACAAGCCACCAGAATGGGATGATAATGATGCACATAATCTTTTTTTGTTTTCTGAATTGTAATTGTATTGATGGTGGTAGAGAGCACTGTCTAAAGTTTTGGCCCACAAAAATGCATAGATTTTCGATTCAACTAAGATCTAGTGACGGCAATTGCCAAATCATATGATTTAAATCATTTTCATACTCATCAAAGAATTCAGCGAGCTCTTGTGCTCTCTTCATGAGGGTATTTTCATCCTGGTAGAGACCACTTCTATCAAAATAGAAATCTTTCATCATAAAATAAAGGTGATCAGTCGGCATAGTTTATACCGATTTGGCTTTATTTTTCCATTTAGGGGGACGAGTGGTCTGTACCTAAACCATGCCAGAAAAATGTCCCCAAAATCAAACACAAACTTCCATTGAATTTGTCACCTCTCTCTATATTTTCATTTCACAGTGGAGTGATATCCAACAGGAAGTGCTCCATGGGGGAAAAAAACTCACCTGACATATTCTCAGATAATATACAGTTACAAATGAAATATTATGCTATGAGCCATGTAAAACATATACCTTATAGAACTTGGAGAAATGCCACACAAGTTAGCAATGACAATAAGGAAATGTTTGGTAATTGATAGGTATTACATGGCAGATTGATGTAACATGGCATTTGTTTAGACCTATTTTTTTTTACGTTTAGCAGTTTTTAAAAAGACATATTTCAGATTGGTATCTTGCATAGGCTCTAAGGAGAGGAATTAAGGGACTCCAGCATCAGGGGGAAATACCATGTCAGGTTTTTAGGAAAAAAATGTCACAGATGGAGTTGCCATATCCCTGTAAAAATGTTGTAATAAGGGGAAGACCCAAGAGAGCTGCCACCCCTGGTGCTGTGGTACTGTGATATGGCAGCTGTACACACCTTTAGTGTAGTTGGAGACTTTGCTGCAGCCTAGCAGTCCTTAGAGAAAACCTTTATTTAAGGAACAGGCATTTGATATCCAGCTGTAGGCAAATGGCCCACTTCTGAAAAAAATTCCCATAGCCCAATCCAGTCTAGGGGATCACTGCTGCATCACCACAGTAGATTTAGATCTTTGTTTTTTATTATTATTATTTTGATTTTAGCAAATCTGCAGTAATGTTTTGCTACCTTCAAATATCTGTACAACTTTTAACAGCTAGTAGGCACAGACAGTTTTGTGATTGTGGGTACCTTTTCTGCAATGGGTCACTCTCCTACCTGTTCTTTATACAATGTTCTACCTTCTTATTTCATACATTTTCCATTTGCATTACTGGTTTGATGCTAATGGCCTTTAATTGTCTTTATATTCATACACTGAGAATGATGATAAAGATTAAATTCTGTTTGGCACTTTGAGCATGTATGTAGCATTCTCCAACAAATTATATGGTTATCTAAATGTGCACTACAATTAGGCAAATTTTGTAAAACAATATTGATCATATACTATAAATACTAGTGCTTGCGTTCCTGGGGTCTCCAAAAGCATAAATTACAAAGACCCAGTCTGGTATGTGACCATATTGTAAATTGAAATATATGACACATTTATTATTATTATTATTATTATTATTATTAATATTATTATTATTGTAATGTATACACTAAAACACGAAGCATTTGCTCCTAAACAAAGAAAAACTCTCATTAAACTAAATCTTATAAGAAAAACTAATTCTTAAAATTAGTACAGCTAATTTGCTAAACTGATTAGTCATGCAAATAATGCTTGTTGAGTTTAATCAGGTCTTCACTTTGGCAAGGTTTAAACTTAAGATTTATCTTGTTTTACTAAAATAATTACAGCAGAAATAATTCTGTACAGTGCAGTTATAGATTTAGAGACATAAATAAAAAAGGTTTACTTATTTTATGTTTATAAAAACAATAGTATATTTATTTTTAATAAATAAAGAAAATTTGATTTAACAATTTAAAATGATCAAGATTTATCCTGAAATGTGAGCATGTTTCAAACATGTGTCCATCAATACTGCCACCATGACCATTCACCTAGAATAAGCATGTCATTTCAGCCTTCTGATATGGAATCATAACAAAGCTAAACTGGTCATATCTCTATTTAGCTGGAGAATGTGTGTACAATATCTCAGTAACATTGGTGGCTACAGAGAAATATATTTCTGTTGCACTTCATTAAACCTCCACAGAAAGGAAGTCAAAATAATTTTAAATTCATGGTTATAACAACTACACCAAATCAAACAATTCACAAACATACACACAATGCAGAAGATGTGACAAAATGTGCTCTTGATAAGGAGACTACTCAGCTAGAGAATGGAAAGCCTGTGGAACGCTTAACCACTCTGAACAGTGAAGCAGTGCTACAGTATGGGCATTAAAGCTGAAGCCACATCTCACCTACAGTTTAAAAGTTCTTATACAATTTCTCTACCTTGTAATTCATTTCAATGCAACATGTAAAGGCAAAGAAAATCACTAAAACCCATGTATTACATTCTCAAAGGACAGTGTTCTTCACTTCATAGATTGCATTAATTCAGATCCTCATCACTGGGATTTCACAGCTCATCAGTCACAGCAGATTAACTTTGTGGGACAGCTGTGGAGAGCTCTTAAATACTTCCAAGAGAAGCTGCTCATCAAGTTTTTTCTTAACTTGCTGCTGTACCTTGATATCCATAGGGTTCTTTTTAATAAGTTGTTTTTCCAGACTGTGGCTTGTGATAATATTGCTGCACATTCTAGTAGGATACAGTTATGCTGTATCAATTAATTAAAAAACAGATTATTTGTATTAATGACAAAGTAGAGTGATCAAGTGGGAAATTGTAGATCAGTGGTTTGGATTTCCCTGTTTATGTAGGTGTCTTCCTATAACAAAAATTTATTATTATACATATGCTTAAGCCCTGCATTTTACATGCAAGATATATCTATACATGTTTTCACATTAATTTCACATGCACAATATTCTATTCTATCCATGCATTAGAATCTAAATTACAGTATGTGCACACTGATATTTAAAAACAAACAAACAAACAAACAAACAAACAAACAAACAAACAAAATAAATAAATAAATAAATAAACATTTCATTGATCTGGCCATTAGGCTTTACTTTTGGAAGCACTTTGTTCCCTTCTTCTACTTTACCGAATGTTTAAAAGTAAAATTGTTTATTATAATAAACAATACTGATTTCTTGCATCATTATGTAGTAATATGGCTCATTGCTTATAAGGCAAATAAAAGGCTTGTTTGTTTTGGGTCTGTGATATGGTGACCTTTTTAATAAAGTCTCAACACTTTCTTCAGGTTAGATGGTTTGAATTGCACATGCACAATTTTTACCTCATCATACATACATACATACATAATTCTGAAATGTAAATGAAGTGAAATATTACATGTAAAGTTGGAGTCTGAGTTTGTGTTAAAATAAAAGCATATTAAATAATAAAAGTAAATAAATGAATGAATGAATGAATGAATGAAGGAATGAATGAATGAATAAAAGTATTTCTAATTCGCTTAATCTCTGAAATTCGGAAGTCTGCCCTGAGCCTAATGACACAAATACATTAAAATACTTTAATAAAAAATATAACTAATAGATAAATTAATTAAGGTCTAGCAGGTAAACACAAAAGGTAAAGAATCAACCACAGAGTTAAAAGTCTGTAAATGTTCTTAAACATTATTAAGTGCTCTTAATACAGTCATTAAAAAAAATTAGTCGCACACAATGTTCTAAACATTGAGAGAAAACATACAGAGTCCAGCAAGTAATAAGAGCAATCACTGTAGAACAAGCTTGTTGTATTCCAATATGATGCTGCATAATATGAGGATAGACTTTTATCGATAAATTAGTAGCTATCTTAATATATATATATTATATATATATATAATATATATATATATATATATATATATATATATATATATATTATATAAATATATATATAAAAAAAAAAAAAAAATATATATATATATATATATATATATATATATATATATATATATATATATATATATATACAGTGCCCTCCACAATTATTGGCACCCCTGTTTAAGATGTGGTCGTGGACTTCTAAAAATTCTCCTTTTTTTTAAAACAACATAGAACCCAAATGCAAAAAAAGAGAAAAATCCAACCTTTCATTTAAGTACATTACTTTGGTGGTAAAAAAATCACACATTTAGAAAAAAAAAAAAAACTTGAAATCATGTGTGCCACAATTATTGGCACCCCTAACAATTCCTCTGAAAAATTATTTATTTATTTTTTTATATATATTTTTCTGTAGTTGCTAAGGTTGGTCAGGGTATCTAGGGACTTCTAATTAGTAATTCATGATTTCCTGTTTCCCTGGGGTATAAATATGACGTGACACAGAGGCCTAATTCTCTTACCCATTTGTCAACATGGCAAAGACAAGAGAACACACCATTTAAGTAAGGCAGATGTGTGTCGACCTTCATAAGTCAGGCAATGGCTACAAGAAAATAGCCACTCGCCTTAACTTGCCGGTATCTACAGTCAGAGGAATCATTAAGAAGTTTAAAACAACTGGAACAGTGACAAACAAGGCTGAAAGAGCTCCCAAGTTTATCTTGCCACAACGCACAGTGAGGAGGATGGTAAGAGAAGTAAAAAAATTTCCCAAGCTCACCGTCACAGAATTGCATCAAAGAGTGGCATCTTGGGGTCACAGAGTCTCCAAAACAACCTCAGACGCTCTCTACATGCCAACAAGCTGTTTGGGAGGCATGCAAGGAAAAAGCCTTTTCTCACTAACACTCACAAACGTAAACGTCTGGAGTTTGCTAAGCGGTACTGGGACTTCAACTGGGATCGTGTGCTTTGGTCAGATGAGACTAAGATTGAGCTTTTTGGCAACAAACACTCTAAGTGGGTCTGGCGAATGAGTATGCCGAAAAGCACCTCATGCCCACCGTGAAGTATGGTGGAGGATCTGTGATGCTGTGGGCCTGTTTCTCTTCCAAAGGCCCTGGGAACCTTGTTAGGGTGCATGGCATTATGAACGCTTTGAAGTACCAGGATATTTTAAATAAAAACCTGATGGCCTCTGCCAGAAAGCTGAAGATGGGTCGTCATTGGGTATTTCAGCAGGATAATGATCCAAAACATGTGGCAAAATCTACACAAAAGTGGTTCAGCAGTCACAAACTCAAGGTCCTCCCATGGCCATCTCAGTCCCCAGACCTCAACCCAATCGAAAACCTGTGGGGCGAGCTAAAGAGAAGAGTGCATAAGAGAGGACCCAGGACACTGGATGATCTAGAAAGATTGTGCAAAGAAGAATGGTCAAAAATCCCTCTTTCTGTGTTCTCCAATCTTGTGAAATGTTATAGGAGGAGATTAAGTGCTGTCTTGTTGGCAAAAGGAGGTTGTACAAAGTATTAACATCAGGGGTGCCAATAATTGTGGCACACATGATTTCAAGTTTTTTTTTTTTTTCTAAATGTGTGATTTTTTTACCACCAAAGTAATGTACTTAAATGAAAGGTTGGATTTTTCTCTTTTTTTGCATTTGGGTTCTATGTTGTTTTAAAAAAAGGAGAATTTTTAGAAGTCCACACCACATCTTAAACAGGGGTGCCAATAATTGTGGAGGGCACTGTATATATATATATATATATATATATATATTATATATATATATATATATATATATATATATATATATATATATATATATATATATTTTTTTTTTTTTTTTTTTAATACCACTTAGTAATCGCTTATCTTCTGCTTCTTCTATGAAGTAATTCCAAAATTGTTTGCTGCTGTTAGGGACAAATAAAACCTGAAACTGCTGTCTATAATGTATGCATATTTGCTTCAGGAAATCAATTATAGAATCAGATTATGCAATTGAGATGTCAACACAAAACTAAGCTGGCTAGAAACAAAAAATGCTACTTAGCATATTTACTTTTTGGAGGAGGACTGTGTGGAACAAATGCAGGGAAAAAAAAGGCAAAAATTCTGAGAACTCTGAAAAAAGGTTGTTTTATATCTAGTCATTATTTATTTTTACTTATTTTAGATCTAGCACTTGGAGTTACCTGACAGCGAATCAAACAACAAGCAGTGTGGTCCTTTTTTGCTAGAGACAGGGTACATGAACTGCAACAGATGTGTGTATATCTTTAATGGAACAGGAATGATTTTTTTGCTGCCATTGGGAAAGAAAGCAGCAGACACAGCAACACAAACAATAAATAAAAGGAAAAAAACAATATAAGTTAATCTGATATCACCTCCTAGCTGTTTTGCTGTGTGTGAAATATAATTTATTTCTCACTAATTTAGTTGTATTCGGCTTTTTAACATTTGCACATATCTATTCTTTTAACTTTTTAACTCCAGTTTACTTTTACTTAAGACCTTTTATCAGTGTGACCTTCCATCTGACAACATTTGAGTCACTATCACTGGACTGCATTTTAATTGCAGTGCAGTATATTTCTTGCAGTATAGTGTATTGCCACCGGAACATGTTTCATAGCATATCGTATGTAGATCCCACTAATTGATTTCACTGACCTTTAGACCCTCTTCACCATGACAGACTCAAAAATATGAGGTTCATTTATCGAAAAATCCTCATGTACATTAGTTTACTTTATATTTGTATTAATTAAAACTGTTACATAGTTTATGTAAGTGCCTAAGAATTGCTTGAGCAGTAAAAGTTTTTTTTTCTTTTCATTTTTACTTTTTAATGACTGTCTGAAAAAGTAAAGCCTCCACCTTGAGCTGAACATAATTAACTATTAACACAAGGAGCCAGTGTGCTGCTGAACTGGAATTATGGCTCATTAGCACTGAGGAGCATTCAAGGTAATTAGTGTTTACTTAGTTTCTACCTACAGCAAAGCAACACTGAACACAACTGAGCTGTTTTCTCCACTTTAATTTTGCTTCCACAATATTGCTCTAAACAAACGTTCTGATAAATTTACTTCAATGGTTTACTTTCACAGTTTGTCTTTTGGGCCTTCACTCTGGATTCCTGTACTGGTTCATTTCTATCTTAATCTCCTGATTGCATTTATGAAGATTGTAACTTGCACTTTAAGTTAGTGATATATATTTCTTAGCTGTTACACATTTGATTCACAGACAAGCAAAATGTTTAATTAATTTTTTTTTTTTTTTTTTTTTTTTAAAACAGAGAAACAATTGTCTTGAGATGTGGAATATGTATAAATGAAGCACATTTTGTTCTGTAAATAAAGGAATGTAAGAAAATTTAATTAAAGCTTTCAGTCAAGCATTCATTCGTTAATTATTGCTTTCCTTTCTTCTTTAAAATATTCTGTTTGCACCAGTAATACAGCAGTAATATGGTAGTTATACAGAAGTAATGTATTTGTAATACAACATAAATACATTGCAGTAATAGACCAGTATAATACAATAGTTTGATTCGGATTGGCTGGATGGTGTCCCTTTAAATCTTTCAGTGCACAGGTAGTTCCTGTCAGATTATTAACCATTCAACCATTTTAAACTTATGTAGCCATTATAAACATTAGTAGCGTAGTTGCATACAAAGTGAGACAGCTATTGTTAACATTTTCTAATTACCTTACTACACTGAATAAATGAGTTTTACATGTCATTTTATTTTTTTATTAATGGGTTGAGGCAAAGATTAATTTAATGAACTGGGGAGAATAATGTTAAAATGAGAACTATAACAAATAACAGTATAAGGAATTAACACCAACAGCTTCATTATTAGTAGAGATACATCACAAATGTGCATTATTCATTCACCCTCTAACCATTTTTTTATTAATTCAAATGTATACGGTCATATCACACTACTTTTAAAATCTGTTTGTACATTTTATTAAATTGCTTTATCCAATTAGTCAGTTCATGCACTGCAAATAGCAGCTTTAACTTGTCAGTGCTATAAAATCACTGTCAGGGAACCACCGGCCACACCTTTCCTCAGCACCCAGCATGCTCGCAGCACCTCGCCCATTCACTAACCACCTTCACCTGTTTCCCATCATCACTCACCCTACTTAAAGCCCCCGTTCACACTCACTCACCGTCCATTCTACAGTTCACTCTGGAGATCATTCCTGGATGACCCGTACAAAGGACTATACTCGTTCTCTGCTACTGTTACTTACTTGATTGTGTTTGTTCTCTGAAAGACTATTAAACCTTGTTTATGGTACTTCGGTTTTCGTCCATTGATCACCGCATGACAATGACCACACTATGAGATGGTTAATAAAGCAGTAATAAAGTATTTATAAAACAGTATAAATCCACAAATGTAGCAGCAAATCACACCAGATAAATTTTTAGACAACTTTGCTGCAATTGTGTTCTGTTTTACAACTAACACAAAACCATCCTTTTAATACATAGTTGCTTTGCCATGTTATCGTTAAGTCTTGTTTCTCATGGCTTGAGAGCTGCTGTGCAATGCTCTGATTGCATTTTACTGTCTTTAAAGAGTATTTATTGAATACAGAAAATTACTAAATATTTAAAACACAAAAAAACAATCCCTATTCATAGCAATTAATGTATGTATATATATATATATATATATATATATATATGTGTGTGTGTGTGTGTGTGTGTATGTTAAAAGGAATTTTGATTTCAGGACCATATTAATTGAATAACACTGTTTAAACAAACACAAACTGACAAGCAGATATATAAGTGTCATTTAAAAACTAATCTGCAATAGTATAAAATCCAATTTTAACAGACACAGTTCTTATGAGAAAGGGATGATGATGGAAATGACGCGATGTGCTTCTATATAGTTCCTACTGCCAGCCAATTACAAAAAACAAACCTATTGTATTACTTTTGCCAGTCATAACAGTAGATTTTGTTTCTACCCAAAACACAACAATGTGGAAATGTATCATGTCAAATAATTTGAGGGCCACAGTGATTGCTAAAATATCTGCTAAACCGCTTCTATCACAGAGCTAGCTATTAATAGAATTGAGTCTTAGGAGAAACCCTCAAGGGGCTGTCAGTGTAATCCTGAAAAAAACTGTTTCTGTGGAAACTTGAATGATTTGCATATTGAATTGTATAACGAGGTTTCTCAGGCAATGCCTACTAAATACCTGCTGTTGAAGCAAGCCTAAAGATTGTTGGTCCATCAATATGATCCTGTTGATCTATTGACGCAAAGACGTCCAGGTCATACCTAACTCTGCAAGGTCAAAGTAACAGCCATTCATTGGTAGCAAAACATATTAGTATTCCAATTACTTCTTTACCTGTTCATATCATATTTGTTAAGAAACGTTTTTCTTATTTCCATATTTTGATTTTTTTTTTCCTGTCTAATGTGTTCCGTTTCTAACTGAATGTCAGAATTTCCAAAAGTAACACTTTGTATTGCTGTTATGTTTCCCTATACCCTTGAAAGTCATATTTTCTTGAAACTCCATCTCTCTCTCTCTCTCTCTCTCTCTCTCTCTCTCTCTCTCTCTCTCTCTCTCTCTCTCTCTGTCTGTCTCTCTGTGTCTCTCTCGCTCTCCCATTTTCTCCCTGCACTGAATATTCCTCCAGACAGCCAGAAAAAACACGAAGGTTCGACAATAAGGAGAGTGTGTCTTGATTCTCCTTGTAAGGTGTTGGTAGCTAACCTTTCTCCCTGACCTGATCTTCTCTATTATTTTATCACAAAGACCTTCAGCATTGCTGTGCTATTCCTGCAACTGCATTATTAATACAAAACATTATTCTTTACAATTTTCTGTTAAATACAATTGGCTATCTAACTGAATAGACAATAATTTAGTGTTTTAAATATATTGTATTTTAAATATAAAGCAGTGTGCTGCCTACAGAATCAGTGTATTAAGCATATGTAGTCCATAAGTCCTCAGCCAGGTGCTAGTGTAACAAATTGTACTATAAGGATATGAAACAGTTGAAGACTGTACCTTGCAAGATCTTCATGTGTAAACTTTTAACATTAAAATGACCATGTTTACATTATCAGATCTCTAGGTTTCTTTATGTTCATTATTATTATTATTATTATTGTTATTATTATTATTATTATTATTATTATTATTATTATTATTATGTAGAAACATAAATGTAGTCATTGTTGTTAAGTGTGTAAATTTGTCAACCAATGAATGATTTGTCCTTTACCAGACTTAGCTGTTTTCCACAATTAGCCAAGAACATCTTTCCAGTTTAATGAATATTTATGATTTATCACTCTAAAGTACAGAGTACAGGAGGGAAATGCTATCCCTTTATGCAAGGTTGTATGAGATTAATCATACTTTACATGGTGCACAATGCACATGTACATGTGCAAGCCAAAAGCTTATGTGAGAAAATGCCTAATAATATTTTTTGTATTGAGTTTTGATGGAAAATAATTCATATATTAACTCTGCCAATAATTTCAAAACCACTTGTTGAAAAAAGCCATATATCATCTTTATTTCTTCAATGCAATAAACGATAAAAGAGGATAAAGACAGATCATAAATATGCTTTAACCCAGTAAGTGTATAAAAAGCAGTGATTTTACATAGTGTGATTTGGGTGCTTTTCTAAAGATTTGACACTCCGGGTTTACCAAAGATTATGACCTCTTCCTGCTGGTTTTAAAGAACTGAGCTTTCGAGTTTGGTACTGCTTGTCACTGTGATCAATTCCACCCTAAAAGCAAATTGATAGCCTCATTGTCCCTAGCCATAGAAGCCCCTGCTGAGGTGAGATGCCTGAATGTTAGCTGAGCCCTCCCTTGTGTTTGACATTTTATCATCCTGCCTTTCAAAAGTCTTTCTTTATTAGGACCCAGCATGCATATTTGATTGTAATTGAAATGACGAGAAGCAGACCACAGGCATTTTTGTTCTTTATCTTTAATAGTTGTATAAATACAGATTCTGTGTCACCATAGAGCAATGCATATATATTGTTACACACTGTGTACAGTTTAGGTTTAGGTTGAATCTATTCAATTGTAGAATGATAGCAGAATGATTAGCATAGTGGGCAAGTATACATTGAGAGAGTACATGTTAGATATTCAAATTATAATATTCAGCAATGATTATGTATTTTTAATATAATGAAGCTATCTTGAGCAACTGTCTGTGATTAATAAATTAGTTATAGCTAAACTACTATGCCAGACATTGACAAACAAATCTAAATCTAAAAGCTAAAATGTTGATTTTGTTTGTCCAGGGAGGTCACCAAAATAGTTTCCTGACCATGTGTAGACAGGTTTAAACAGGAACATTGACAAAGTTCCACTTGTGGCTTTAGTCTTCTGACCATTTATATTAATATCATGAGAATTAATATGTATATTATTTTATATAGACTTATAATACATGTCTTCAATGATAAAATATAAGAATAACTACATTACTGGAATCTCTGACATGTTTTTAAAAAAAGCTGTAAAATGGTTGTTTGGGTTGTGTTCTCTTCCCCCCTTTTTACTTGCTCTGTCCCACCTTTAAATGCTGCAAGTAAATGTTTATCAAAACTATGAATGGGTCATTGTACATGTTTGGCAAACATCTTTATACATTACTGAATTTAGTTGTCGGAGGGCTCGCCAGAATGCATCTGAAATGATGAATAGTTAGCAGGTGTTCTTCACCATTGCAGACAGCTATTAATCTTGTGCCTCCATGAGCAAAAGACAAAAGCTTTGTACAGTGAACAAAGCTATTGCTCACCATTACTCATTCATGACTCTCTCTGTCATGGGTTGATGGTAATATGTCTTTCTTTCCTCCAGGGAAGCTGTTAGAGTTTCCATTTATGGAACAAAAAAGTTAAGAGGCAAATACCCAAAGTCATTACCACTTACAACATTTCAACTAAGGTGAAAAGTGTAAGGTAGACCAAATCTTTGTCATTATAACTGTTTAGTGGATAAATTGTGAAAGGAGCCCTAAGTAACCATGCAAGCTTACTATTTTAAAGGTGTGATTTTTATACGGTAAGCACCATCTCTAGGTTACGTATGTAACACTAGTTCCCCGAGGGAACGAGACATTGCGACGCAACTCTTTTGGGAATGCTTCTGCGTTTTTTATGCTCTAAATCACATGTAATCTGTCCGCTGGAAGGTGCGGCGTCACCGCCGGAGTGACGTCACGACCAGAAAGCTATAAAAAGCACATGGAGTGAAGCCGGCACCAGCTTCTGTAAGAGAGAAGGAAGCGTGGCAGTGTGGCATAGGGAACTAGGGTTACATACGTAACCTAGAGACGTTATTTTTCAGAAACTCGAGCTGCATCGGAACGCTTTGGGAATGACCAGTCCCTGACTAGTGTGTATAAGCAAAGTAGGTAGAAAGGACAGAGGGGCCAGGAGTGGCACGGTTATAAAACCTGACAACGGTCAGTGGGGTGGACTATCCCGCAGCATTGCAGATGTCTTGGAGGGACACTGCAGAGGACCAAGCCTTCAAGGCTGCCACACTACAGGTAGAGTGAGCTTTGACCCTGAAAGGAGCGGGGAGTCCAGAGGACTCATAAGAGGATGCAATACTATCAATAACCCATCTGCTCAGGGTCTGCTTGTTAGCAGAGAGGCCTCTCCTTAGAGGGCCGTAGGAGATGAATAGCTGATCTGACTTCCTCTAGGGACTCATGCTGTGGACATAAATGTCCAGTGATTATCACGGACAAAGGCGGTTCAGCTTCTTCTGGTCTGGGGCCTGAAACGGAGGAGGATAGAATGCCTGTAGCCTAATAGGTCATGCAACGACCGAGGGCACATTGGGGATGAGACCATCGAGGTGTTGTCCGAACAAATCAACATGTGGTGGTCTCTGAGGACTGTGAGGAAACGGTTCAATGCTAGAAGCACGGCCAGCACATCTAGCAATTGATGTGCCATAGTAGATGGGGCCCTTCCCATAGGAAAAATACCCGCTAATGACCGCTCCCCGTAAGGAACGCATCTATTAAAAGCATTATGCGATGACCGGGAACTCCCAGCACAGAGCCCTGAGACAGGAACCCGGGATCTCTCCAAACATCACAGGCACATAAGCATCGCCATGTGACCTTGAGATTCGTCTCTGATGCCGATCTATCTCTGTTGGACATGAAGGACCGGGTGAGGCTAAGGTGTCTCTCCGTAGAGACTAGGGCAGCCATACACCGGCCAACAGCCTTAGCGGTCTCTTTAGTGGCTCTGAAAGCCAGATCCGTGGTACAGCAGAGCTCTTAAACCTGGCCACCCTAAGCACCTCCCACATCCGACTCTCACAGCAGGTCAGCCTGATACACCTACAACACAGCCATGGTGTGCAGGCGGCAGAAAACGCATCCAGCTCGCTAGATCTAGCTTGGCAAACGCAAAAGTCACAACCTTCCAACCCCACGCGAAAAAGGCAAAGCTGCATGCTCTCATCGTAGGTGGAAGAAATCACAGAAAGGCGTGCTTTCAAAGCCTGTGAACGAGTGCTGGACCAAGCAGGTGAGGTTGGAAATAGGGACAAGCTTATCTCAAAACCCTCTGCAAGGTCCATCTGCGACACACAGGAACTGCCACGCTGCTCTGCCTCGGAAAGAGCGGGGCCAGAACCACGAGGAGTAAGGGCACCCTCCTTAAAGAGTGCCCATCAGGAGCAGAGCGATTGCAAGGTAGTGCTCGCAGTCAGCTCCCTGGAAAACCGACTTGACTTGCTCCACTCAGCTGGAAGGTGTGGATGGCTTTCTTAATTCAATTCAATTCATTTTTATTTGTATAGCGCTTTTAACAATGAACATTGTCTCAAAGCAGCTTTACACAGATAATGTGGTGATTAAACGTAAATATGTTTTTTGTAAGTATGTTTGTCCCTGATGAGCAACTGTGGCAAGGAAAAACTCCCAGAGATGGCATAAGGAAGAAACCTTGAGAGGAACCAGACTCAAGAGGGAACCCATCCTCATCTGGGTTGCACCAAATGTCCATTTGAAGCAGATATACAATGTTGCGGGGTACAGTAATGACGATCAGAAGCAAACTGCACTCCCGAGTCAGTGCAGCAGACCGCCGACACCAACTACAGTCCAATCCATCCTCAAAGCACCCGTTCTACTCCGGAATTACATGGAACCACCCAAGGTGTTGATGAGATACCGCCCCAAGCTGCACAGAAGTGTGAAGATCCACGGAGGGGAGAGGGGCAGGAACAGTGGTCACTGGAACCTCAGGAGCATGTTTAACTCGACCGAGAGAGAGAGAGAGAGAGAGAGAGAGAGAGAGAGAGAGAGAGAGAGAGAGAGAAGGATATGGATTATTAAGTTTTCCTATTGGTGTATTGGTGTAAGTTAATGTCACTGTGCAGTTTGGACTCCGGCAAGACTTGCTATGGCAGCATAACTAAAAGGGAGAACCAGAAGGTAACACAGACATGAGGGATCTCTGGGATAAGAGACGACCCACCACACCACCGTCAACAAACCCGAGTGAACGTGTGAATGTGAGGGGACGACAGCATACAAATATACCAGTTCACCAAACACTCTATATCCATGCTCCCTCCAGATCTGAGCCTTTACCTAAGAAAAACCTAATGGTAAAAGGCTTGACTAAATAAATAAGTTTTCAACCTCGACTTGAACACTGAGACTGTGCCTGAGTCCCGAACACTGGTTGGAAGGCTGTTCCATAACTGTGGGGCTTTATAAGAGAAAGATCTGCCCCCTGCTGTAGTCTTCATTATTTGAGGAACCAACAGATAGCCAGCACCTTTTGATCTAAGTAGGCGTGGAGGATCATACTGGTACAGAAGTTCACTCAGATACTGCGGTGCGAGACCGTTAAGTGCTTTATACGTCAGTAGTAATATTTTATAATCAATGCGAGATTTGATTGGGAGCCAGTGTAGACTGATTGAAACAGGGGTGATGTGGACGTATTTCCTAGATCTAGTGAGGACTCTTGCTGCTGCATTCTGAACTAACTGAAGCTTATTTATGCACTTACTCGAACACCCAGACAGTAAAGCGTTACAGTAGTCCAATCTAGAAGTAACAAAAGCATGAACTAGTTTTTCTGCATCCTGTAACGACATCATATTTCTAATTTTAGCAATATTTCTTAGGTGAAAAAAGGCGATCCTGGTAATATTATTTACGTGAGACTCAAAGGAAAGACTCAAGTCAATAATCACACCAAGGTCTTTGACAGCCGTACATGCTGAAACAGAAACACCATCTAGAGATGCTACGTAATCGGAAAGTTTACTTCTAGCTGCATGTGGTCCTAGTAAAAGTACTTCCGTCTTATCTGAGTTGAGCAGAAGAAAGTTATTAAGCATCCACTGTCTAATGTCCTTTACACACTTCTCAACAATGTTAAGCTGATCTCTCTCATCTGGCTTTGCTGAAATATACAGCTGTGTGTCATCAGCATAGCAATGGAAGCGAATCCCATGTTTATGAATGATTTCACCAAGAGGCAGCATATATAAAGAGAAAAGCAGTGGGCCTAAGACAGATCCTTGAGGAACACCAAACTTTACCTCATAGAGTGTGGAGAACTCACCATTTACATCAACAAACTGATAGCGATCAGTCAACTAAGACCTGAGCCAAGAGAGAGCTGTTCCCTTTATTCCTACAACGTTCTCAAGTCTAGCAAGCAGTATAGTGTGATCAATGGTGTCAAAAGCTGCACTAAGGTCGAGCAAAACAAGTAAGGAGACAAAACCCTGATCAGAGGCCAATAACAGGTCATTTACCACCTTAACTAACGCCGTCTCTGTGCTATGATGAGGCCGAAATCCTGACTGAAACATTTCAAAAATGTTATTCATAAGTAGGTGTGAGCATAACTGCTGTGCTACAACCTTTTCTAAAATTTTGGATATAAAGGGGAGATTTGATATTGGTCTGTAGTTGGACAACTGACATGGGTCAAGGTCAGGTTTCTTAATAAGGGGGTGGATAACTGCCAGTTTGAAGGATTTAGGTACATAACCAGTGATAATGGAAGAGTTAATTATTTTTAAAACAGGTTCAATTACCTCTGGAGCTATCTATTTAAAGAAACTTGTAGGCAAGGGATCGAGAATGCAGGTTGATGATTTTGATGAGGAGATTAATGAAATTAAGTCATTCTCATGAATAGGAGTGAAGCTTTGTAGTTGATTGTCTGCTATAATTACACTGCTGTCTACAGGGTTACTTGTAAAATAATTTGGATTTATATTAACCGTCTGGATTTCTTGCCTGTTTTCAATTTTATTATTAAAGAAGTTCATGAAATCGTTACTACCTAATGATGGTGTGCATGTTAGTGCAGTGCCTTTATTCCCTGTTAATTTTGCTACCGTGCTGAATAAAAATCTAGGATTATGCTTGTTATTTTCTATGAGGGTGGAGAAATATGCTGATCTAGCAGCACTAAGAGATTTTCTATAATTTAAGAGGCTCTCCTTCCATGCTATTTGAAATACTGTTAATTTTGTTTGACGCCATTTACGTTCTAATTTTCGAGTGGTCTGTTTTAAGGTTTTAAAATCTGCAAATTCTATCAGAAAATCAGAGTAGGGCCCTGGGGGTCTATAAATAATAATTTGTGGAATTAACTGACTTGACCTGCTTTCAGACACTGAATATTTTATGTTGGTGTAAAGAACTTCAAATGTTTTACATTTGTGTTTAGTCTTTTGTGTGACGTTTAGATTATTATTATAAATAGCTGCTACTCCACCTCCTCTGCCATTTAGACGGGGTTGGTGTATGTAACTATACCCAGCAGGACTCGCCTCATTTAATGCTACATATTCATTCGATTTAATCCATGTTTCTGTCAAACACATTATATTAAACTCCTGGTCGGGAATAATTTCGTTTATAGTAAGCGCTTTTGACGTGAGGGATCTAATATTCAACAATCCTATCTTTAGATCAGAGGTGCTGGCTGTGCGTTCAGTCCTATTTAATTTAATGTTAATCAGGTTACTAAAACAGACTTTCTGATAATTCCTATATTTTAGTTTTGCTCGGGGGACAGACACAGTCTCAATATGGTGGATCCTGACTGACGACTCTGTGCAGCTAGCAGACGGTCAGTTTAGCCTGTCTGTCTGCTTCCTGGCCTTGGCTCTAGACAGTCACTTGTTAACTAGTGCTGTTCTGAGACTATGACCTATACTACAAGAAAGGAGAGCAGCACCTTCCCGGGTGGGATGGATACCGTCCCGCCCTAACAGGCCAGCCTTGCCCTCAAAAATGCTCCAATTATTAATGAAGCCCACATTATTTTTGAAACACCACTCGGACATCCAGCAGTTCAGCGACCATAACCTGCTGTAGGCTACATCGCCACGTCGCATTGGGATGGGGCCAGAGCATGTTACTGCATCGGACATTGCCTTCGCTAATTTACACACCTCTATAATATTACTCTTAGTAACCTCTGACTGTCGAAGGCGTATATCATTAGCTCCTGTGTGAAAAACTATCTTAGAGAACCTGTGCTTTCCTAAGAATCCAATCTGACCTGCTATGTCCAGCGCCCTGGCTCCCGGTATACACATAACCTGTGCTGCTGGTGCCCCTAAAGGTCTAGCTAATTTCACGTGCCTCAGAATGGAGTCTCCTAAAACCAGAGCTCTTTCAGGTTTCTCAGCGGGTGCTTCACTGAGGAGAGCAAACCTGTTGGACACGCGAAGCGGAGAGGAATGGTGCTCCCGTGGGCAAGCCTTAGCGTTAGCTTTGGCTTTGCGAGTATGCCGCCGAGTCGTCACCCATTCGCCCCGCTGCGAGGGCTCTAATGCTGGAGTCGGGGGAATATTACCTTCACCTAGGGCATCCAGACTTTCCCCTGCAGAACCTGGACTGCTCTCACACTCACTACTTCTCTCTAGACTCTGGATGCGCTCCTCTAATGCTAAGATCTTCTCCGTCAAAGAGCAAACTAGCTTACACTTCTCACAGATAAAATTATCGCTAACAACGGAGAAAGACTGACTAAACATGTCACACTTCACACACTGAGTAAACTGGATGTTCGTCATAGTAGAGAAATTACGTACCTTAATGTGATTACTGTAGTGTGTGTTCGTAGTTCTGGTGAATGTCCTCCGCTCACTGCTTTCAAACCCTCAAACAGGGAAAAAAGCGCTCTTCCGACAGCAAAAATAGTCGAGACGGAGCCAACGGAAAGTGATGTGAGCCTTAGTAGCCTTCATTTTTTTTTCAGACAAACAAGCAACACACAATTAACAAAAATACACACAGAGCGCTTAATGAACAAACAGAAGCTGGTGCCGGGTTCACGCCATGTGCTTTTTATAACTTTTGGTCATGACGTCACCCCCCGTTGGTGATGCCATGCCTTCCATTGGACAGATTACACACGTGATGCAGAGCTTGGACAATGCAGAAGCGTTTCCAAAGCGTTGCGATGCAGCTTAAGTTCCCTCAGGGAACATCATGATCCTTTGTGAAAAAGCCCATTAAACTTATCAACATAACATAAATTTTTTGACTTTGCATTGGCTTCTGCACCAGCTGACTGCAACAACAGTTCCTGTCCAGAGGCACAAAGTATATAGAAATGTAAAGGAATAATTGAATAATAAGTGGAATTAAGATTAATAGCAGACATACACACTAGTGTAAGATGCTGTCTGATTCTTATATATTATTAAAGTACAGATTTCAGTGAAACTACGCTGCTAACATTTAAGAAAGTTAAGAGAACATTGTTGTCACGCTCCGATTGTGTCTTTATGGTAGTTTTGATACACAGACTGACTTCATGTGGAGAGTTTTTTCTGGGAATCAAGGTCATTTAGTTCACTGTGCTCAATTGCTGTCATCCTGTGTTGAAATCTTACAACAGTGGAGATTTGACAGGAATAAAGCAGGATCATTCAGAATTAGGAATCACAAACAGGTTTCTAAAGTTGATGATCAGAGAGCCAGGTGGATGGAAATTTATTGCTTAACTCACAGATATTTCTGAGTTTATAAGCATTATACTGAAGCTTGATGAGGTGGGTCAGGGCTTCTGCCTAACAGAATTCAGTGGTGCTGATTTGTTATTGTTTAACTATAAGTTGAATTTTCATTAACTAGGTTAGTATATACTGTATGTTTAAAGACCTTGTTTTGTCAAGTCACACATGTCATACCAGAACAGTACTTTTAAAATGACAAAGTAAAAGTAAAAAAAAAACAGCAACTATGGAATAGGAAAATGCAGTTCTTCACTTTTTAAACAGCATAATAGTGACAGCAGCGAATTCATAGTTGACATTTTGTATAAATATGGAAAAGGGCATATGTAGAGAAACCCCTCCCATTTTTTGTAGAATGATTGTTGAATTTGTGTGTCTGATGAAATTTTGAGGTAAACAAGGGGACAGCTGTTTGCCAGTGTTCCAGATTTAGACAGTAATAGCTGAGGAAATGTGGCAGCGTATACATCAGTCACGCTTCCTGTGGCATTAGCCTAGTAATGTTCAGGAAAGCAACCCTCTTTCCAATCTGGTTTGATAATAAGAATGCTTCCTGTGGTAGTGATTAACAATATCCAATAGGTCTGTTTTCCTGTCCTGATAAACTTTGTGTTGTAGTCTCCAGGTGTTGATAAACTATGTGATATAAATCAGTTTAAAAAAATAGTGCAGAATTTGACAAAATTTGTGGATCTATGTATGCTTTGATTATCTTGTTCTAGTTCTGGAATCAAGCAGTTAAGCAATGAAGGCAAGAAATCTGAAAATGTGAAAGAAGAAACATTCTAGGTGTTTGGAGGTGAACATGTCCTTGAAATGTATTCATACTTCCTGTACATGAGGGATTGTGGTGTGGGGGTAGAGAATGTACAGGTTATTCACACCTCTGCCTCCTCTCTGTCAATCATTTAACACATTACCATGGGTGTATTTAATCACCTTCACTTGAGACTATATTGTGCAGGACCCTAAGGACCATAAATTTGCTTGACACAGTTCCCACACATGCATGTTTTTCTATTGTTTTCTATTTGTGAGGGCTCTTCATTGACATAATTATGACTGTGTAGAGTATGTGTATATCTACATTGAAGAAAATACTTTGGCTCTTTTGATTATTAAATTAAAGCCAATGAAAACACAACTGGGGACAGTGTGAGGTGTGTATGTTGCTTTTTGGTCCTGACAAAATAGCTGAATATGTATACACACACACACACACACACACACACACACACACACACACACAGACACACACACACACACACACACAAGATGTCAAAAACATGTGTTGGGGTTTTAGCCAAGGTTCACCCAGCACATATGCTTTATCCTAAATAGAACAAGTACAGGGTGGGCCACAGAAAAGTAGACCACCTCCAATACCGGTGCAATGGAGGTGGGCTACTTTTCCATGGCCCACCCTGTACTCCACTATATAGTGTAAAAGCTGGTGGTGCATCCCAGACATCAAGTCAACGTCAGCACAATGTCTGCAAATAACATCTCAGTGATGCATTTCTTTCTCTAATAAGGAGGATCAGCACAGCATTACTTTAGAGCAATTACTTTACAGCATTAATACATATTCTAAATATTCCAATAATCCTTTTTGTAGCTGTGGACAAGTTGGAATATTTATTTCAGATGTGCAGTGTAGTCAGTAATTTTTACCCGGATTACCAACATTCTCAAAAAAGTAGGTTATGTTGATTAATCACTGGACTAAATTTGTGTGACGGGATTTTGAGCTGAACCTGTCTATCACAGAATGGGAGTGTGGGCATTAAATAAATCGTCAACAGGATCTTATGACACTGATTGGTTTAAATCACAAATTACTTGTCAATGCTAAAAATGACAGTTGATTTGAAAAACAGTTTCTTACTAGTAGAAAATAAAAATCAAACAACATTCTAAAGGCTTAATTTGTTTTGAGTTTAAAACCCAGCACCTCATATAGTCGCTGCCACTGCTGGGCCTTTAAGCTAGGCCCTTAACACTCAATTGCTCAATTATATAAATTATAATTGTACAAAAACAAAGAAACAAATTCCATAAATGAAAAAGATTATATAGTTACTGGAATCAAATAACATACTGCTCCTGATAAATCAAATAAATATTTTCTTTTCTTTCTGAAACACATTTGTAAATTTTTTTACACAAAGATACACCCACAGAATCTATGGTAGTCAGCAGATTTGGAGAAAGTTATTGCTAACAAGGATGGGCATGGCATCAATCAAAGATATAAGCTGTTTATTTAGGGCATTGTCTTTACTTCATTATTTGGATATAAAGTAGATGCGGTTTTGCATTAGGAAGGGGCAAAATGCCTTGCAAGTAGATCAATTCTTACCTGGTATTATGCTAACCTGTAGTGATAGGAGACAAATGCAAATACGTTGCAGCCTGCATCACCTTAGTGAATTAAATATCTGCAGCTCTTATTCATAGCTATAACAGCAAGCTGTAAAGAGTGTGTGTGTAGTGGCTGTATGCATTCATATGCTTGATAAGCATCAACAGGGGACTACAAAAGTCTACTTGTACCTTAGCAGGTGTCCATTCATTGCACTTGGAAATTGATAACATGCCATTATATTTCACAAAGCCAAAGAAACTTAGCATCTAATCATGGTACCCAAGTGCTCTTCTTGGTACTGCAGAGTTTCATCCTGAGCTGGCATCACCTCCCACTTCTCATATCACCTGCTGTTAAAAGATGTGGAATCATATATATCATACTGAAAATTTTATTTTATTCAGAGTTGTGAGAATGTAACGTATTGTTATGTGAGAATATACATATACATTGTATATTTGTACATTGTAAAAAAGCTCTTTTTAGAGTTTTAGCATTGTTTACCACATAGGAGTTAGCTAGCTTTAACACATTTCTTTGGCTGTTTACTCAGAGCTTTACCTTCTCTGGATCTATATGTTATAATTCATCTACTTCGTTTGTGAATCTGTCCATTCAAACCGATAAACACTTTATACAGATTGTTTAAATACCTGTCCAGTAGAAACATCACTTATTCTCCCTCCAATTTAATCCTCTTTACCAAATGCTCTCTTAAAACAGGTAATTATGTTCATTTATTGCTGTTTATTTATTTTATTTTATTTTATTTTATTTTTTTAATACAGCATGTTTTATTGCTCAATGTACACATAATGCATTTCCTCAATTTTATCTCTAGATTTTTGTTTTCTTGCCAGGGACACTTTAGTGTGTTTCCTGTCATGTTCCAGCCTAAATTAAAAGTCAACATATAAAACAGTTGAGATTTATAGTGCACTTTGATATGTGTGGTATAACGACTCAGTAGAAAGCAAAGTAAAATGATAAAAATAAAATAATTATTTTTATGGGCTACAAACCACAGCTGCATTACAGGTCCCATTACAGCAGTCATATCTTTGCGATTACTGCTTTAATTTATATATATATATTTTTTTTATGATAAAAAAGTAATCAGTCCTTTGTGACACATGTATGGCATAGTGTAGTCCCTTTAACATGAAGAACAACAGCATGCTGTTTCATAGTTTTTTTGCTTTCTCCTGAAAAACATAGTTGCATCACATGGCTACATTAGGTTCTTCAGTGTCTAGATTGTACAGTATTTAAGAACATTGAACTACATGGATATAAAAAAAAAGCTAATCTCTAGGAACATGCCAGTGTATTAGTGCAATTAGGCCAGTCAGTAGTATGACTCCTGATAACAGCATTTTAAATTTTTAGAGTTTCTTTACCTTTAACCTTTCAAAGACTCAACAAGGACTACTTTCAATATGCTCTGCCAATGTTAACTGGCAAAATCTTGTATTAAAACAGAACATAAAAAGCTAAAATCTAAACCCACTTCTCCCCACATTTAAAAAAGATATTGATTTACAACACAGATGTAAAGAACCATCCAATGTGAAGTGGAGTGCATTGAAATCTTGCAACATTTATCTAGTCATGGATTATACCATTTATGCTTTGCTCACCTGCCAGCATTGGCAAGTTAATTTTTTTTTTGACATTGATGTTTCAAGTGCATGTAAGTAACCAGAAGTTAGTACATTTAACATTCAAACACACACCTTCCAGCCAATTACAATCCCAATTAAAAAAAAAAAATTTGAAAACAGAATGAAATGATTCGCAAATCATACACATTTTATTTACAAAATGTGAATAATGTGAAAACGTTAAATGTTAAAATTGAGAATATATACCATTATAAGGACAAAATAAGGTCATTTTAAATTTGATGGCTGCAACAGGTCTCAAAAAAGTTGCAACAGGGCCATGTTTACCACTGGGTATCATGTCTTCTTTCTGGATCTGGAGATCGATTGTTAAAGTTTTAAAGTTTTGGTTAATGAGCCCTTGCAGTGATTTCAATTACAGAATCTAGACTGTTTTAAATGCAGTGCTGCCTGAGGGCCCAAAGATCATGGGCATCCAATATAGATTTTCGCCTTTGTCATTTTTGCCTTAAATTCTTTAAAACCTTTTGTAACATTGTCTACTGTAAATTATAATATATTCAATTGTTTTGCAAATTTAAGTTAGGAAACAATTTGTAAACACAGTCTTTCATAGATTGGTGAAGCTCTTGCCCATCTTTACTTCTGAAAGACTCTTTACAATGCACTATTTATACTGAATCATCTTATTGACCTGTTGTTAATTAACCTCATTAGTAAAAACTAAAATAATCTAAAATTTTCTTAGTTTAAATTTTAATTAAACTTTCTTTTTTTTTTTTTGCCTGGTCCCAACTCTTTTGAGACGTGTTGCAGCCATCAAATTTCTTTCTTAAAAAACACTTACATATACTCAGTTTAAACATTTAATACTGTATGTTATGTTCTATTGTGAATAAAATATGGGTTTATAAGATGATTTTGCTATCATTGTATTCTGTTTTTTTATTTACATTTTACACAGTGTCCCAACATTTTGGGGAATTGGGGTTGTAAAAATATAAATAAATAAAATTTCATTTTGATTTATAGCAGTGGTAGGCTGTGCATTTCATACCTAGGCCTTCAGTATTGTTCTACCTGAATCAACCCACCTCTTAATACTATTATTATGAGGCCACAGCTATAAAAAACATAAATATTATACAGAAACACAGTATGAAAATGCTGCATCACAGACAGGTATTTCATGCAATGAGAATAAATTACATTACTCAAGCAAGAAACAAAGTGCAGGTGTGCTGTAATTGGAAAGGGTTAATGTGATAGTGAGTGGGTGTGTGTCAGGAAGTGTCGTCTATAGTGACCATGCTAGTTGGCCTTGGTTTGTTCTGGAAATTGGACTTTGACAATGATACTGCATTGACATGACATGCCATTATCTCACCACATTACATTAGAAGCTGATGTTATTGTCATTTGCGTGAATTAATTTTCAAAAAAATTTATTCATATTTTTCACGTCTCATCTGTCAAAGAACCAATATAATTAATTTATTAGAAGGAATCAATACAATATGGAATCCCAGCACTGTCAAAGCTATCAGATGATCTTCAATTTTAGGCTCTTTTCAGCATATGGTGGCCTCAGCTGCTGGAACATCACAGTCAGCTTTCTCAGTTACACGTTCTGTAGGTTTGACATCACTTCTAATGTACATACAGTTCCTGAAGCATGCACTCATTTCATTTAACATCTTTTTTCATCAGTGTTATTAAAACAATTCAAGAGCAATAAATATTAAATAGTATATTATTAGTACCTACAACACAAATTGAGATTTTAATTCACAGCTGAACAAGTACATATTTCTTTTGCATTCAACCATGTGAATTTTTCATTTTTATTTAATATGAACAAATATGCCTTTTTTATTCATGGGTAGCATGTTATATAAACTGTAGTATATATATATATATATATATATATATATATATATATATATATATATATATATATATATATATATATATATATATATATATTTTTTTTTTTTTTTTTTTTTTTTTTTTAAATGTAATAATAGAGAGGTCTATGTTCAGTTTCAATGCCTTGATTTAGTTTGTTGGCTTGGAAAAATAATAATAAGCAGTTTAGTAGTCTGCATTACTTAAGATAATGCAATAGTAAGATTTTAGCAACCACTTCATCTGGGTCATTTTTGCAAATCTAATCAGGATTCAGCACCAGTGTCTGAAAAGCAGAGCTCCATTGCATGTTCAATTTCAGCACATTGGACACATCTGCTGAAGTACAAGTTACAGCATATGCTGTACAAGGGAGATGCAGCTTTCCTATTCTTTGACAGTCCCTGGCATGCTGAAACTTTGCGATCGGCAAAAAGTTTTAGCAGAAAAAAGTGTGATGGCCTTAACATTATGAAATGTGAGTTTTAAACTTTTAGTGAAACAATAAGAGACAGTAACTAACCACTGTAGAAATGCAGGTTCCATTATCTCTGCCTGACCATGTCAAGTATTTTCAACAAGGTGTGAAAAAAAATTACTACTCTGCTATTACTATAAATAAAACTTTTTTATTATATTCATGATTAACATATCTAATTGGCACCAGAACAGTGCACAACTCTATGCAGAATACAGGTCAAAAGCTCAAGTAAAAGTTCAGATCAAACACTAGAATGAAGAAAGATTGTGATCTCTGTGACTGTGACATGGATGTTTGTACAGTTAGGTGCTAGATGAGATTGAGTATTTCAAAAACTGCTGATCTCATGGGGGTTTCACACGAAGCAGTTTAGTGTGAAAAGCAAAAAACAGCATGTGTTTAGATGGTCTGCAGGCCGAAAGATCAGATTAAAATGACCATACTAGTTACAGTTGCCAGGAAATCTATAAAAACCTCACTCTTTTACTGCAATAGTGAGCAGAAACACACCTCAAAATGCACAAGATATCAAACATTAAGTTGGATGAGCTACAACATCAGGTTCCACTACTGTTAGCAAAGAACAATAATCTGAAGTTAATATAGCCACAGGAAATACAAAACATTAGTTTTATATTTTTTTTCCTAATTCCAACTGTTTAGGTTTGTTCTTCTGGTTTTAAATTTACTTTTGTAGTCCATCCACCTAAAGGTTTGACCTTTCATAAATTTTTGGTTTTGGAAATTGTGGAAATGCATGCCATATTTGCTTCCAACATTGAGGATTGATATTATAAGTCTTTCAAGAGGAAAACCACGTCTGCTATACATAGACTTCCCACAAGGCTCAGTACTTGGCCCTCTTCTGTGCTTAGTCTACACTGGATATCTTGGTCAAATCCTCACATGGGTTTTCATAACACTGCTATGTGGATAAGATTTAACTTATCCTCCTCTTTCCTCCCTCAGTTTCTACTCAGATCTCAGCATGTTTGGCAGGCATCTCATCATGGATGGCAGTTCGTCAGATGGAACGCAATCCAGCAAATCTCAACTGCTGTTCTTTCTAGGTAATTCATCCTTATGTCAAGATCTTGTGATCTCACTGGAAAACTCTCAGATGTTAACTTTGGTTACTGCACACAACCTTTGGGTAACCAAGAGAGACAGCAGTTTTTTTCCTAATACAATGTTAATCTGTAAATCACTTTGGATCTACAAAATGCAAATGAAAATGTTGGACATTTTAGGATATAAAAATACCCAAATATTTCAAATATTTTTAAATATATAACATTCAGCATAGAATTCATCATTTAATCACAATCACATAATGTTAATTCTGAGGAGTTCATAAAAATGATTTATGGGGAAAAGTCACTCATGGTTGTAAATACCGTGAAAAAGATTAGTATCATAGATCTTTCTGGTTTTTAACAGTATTTCTGTTTCAAAAGACACCATATTCTCCTCACTCACAAACAATAAATAAATGTCTATAAATGAAATACTTATTTTCATAACCCACTAAGTGTGCAATTTACGAAAATTAAT
Organism: Silurus lanzhouensis; assembly: GCA_039877035.1. Classification (NCBI taxonomy): domain Eukaryota; kingdom Metazoa; phylum Chordata; class Actinopteri; order Siluriformes; family Siluridae; genus Silurus; species Silurus lanzhouensis. The sequence continues at coordinate 8,727,508 of JBCEWE010000454.1, read as the reverse complement.
TTAGCAATCATATTTTGCCCTACTCTTATTTAGGTCATCACAGAGTTTTTATTGCAAATTGATTTATAAATAATGTCTGCTCAAGTCTACCTAAAAGATATATTTTTTTACATGATATTTTCTAAATCATAATAATTATAATTCCTGTCAAGATGAGTTCTAAGACCTTTTGCATAAAAGACCGAGTTTTTTAATTCTTTTTTTCTTGATTATTTTTTAATCATCTGCAAAGCATAAAACTTCACTTGAATTGAACTATGAGTAGCGTATACCCTTGAGATGAGCTCTTTTGTATTTTTCTCCTAAAATGAAGAGTGCTTATGGTGAAGAAAAAAATTGGAATAGTTTAAATCAACACCTTAATTATGGCTTATTTTTTGTACATACACTCCAAATGTGTAAAAGAGTTGCTTTTTTAAGCATTTTCAGAGGAAATGTGCAGAAGGAGGCTGGCTGAGTGTTTGTTTTGCTCTCTTTTAGCAAGAGATTCTTCAGTGTTTTATTGCTTTCCACATAAACTGTGCTGACTTTCTTAATATATCTGGCAAAGATAAACTGTATTATTTCACTTACTATTTGACAGCTAATGACTTGGTGGCACTCTGTGGTGCTGTCATTCTGTCAATTGATGAAGTGGAAAGAAGTAGGATAAAGAACGAGTGTGGTAGTGTATACGAACAGATGCATCACGGAAACAAAGAAGCTTTCATAATGGCAAATGTGAAGGAAAGCGGAGCAGAGTTGGATTTTGAAACTGGCATTCATTGCCTAAATGTGCTAGCAGCTGCTGAAACTGTCATTCTGGAAAATAAGTAAAGTGCAGCTAGTGCGGGGTGGGTACTGAACCATAGTAAACATGAATGGTGCATGGCAGCACAGTAACATATTTTTTACATAATAAAAACATAATATAAACCAAAATACCAAGCTTATGGAGTGAAGTTTCAGAACAGAAATAGATAGGTAGGTAGGTAGGTAGGTAGGTAGGTAGGTAGGTAGGAAGGTAGGTAGGTAGGTAGGCAGGGTTGCAGGGTTGCATAAGACATTGCCTTTTGTCCCACAGAGGTGCACTTTTAGTGCCTTCAGAATGACTTTGAGAGCTTTTCTTTGGGTCCACGGGGACAGCTGTGGCCCAGTGAGGGGATTGGATTGTGATTGGAGGCAGGGCTGAATGAAATGAAGCAAGAGCACAGAGTCTACAAGCTCTTCAATCTTACCACTCACCCTGCAGGACAGCCCTGAACAGCCCCCCTGCCAGTGCTAGGACTTCAAGTTCTATTAGCATCTCTTCTTTTCTCCCTGTACTCTGCTTTATGACAGGAGTGAGGAATCATCACAGCATCATTTTCTGTGCCAAAATATCTTCTTTGAGTCTCTTTAAATGTTATGATTTCTTATTCTTTATAATCCTACAATAGCAACATTTTTAAAAAGCTGAACAGAAAAGAGAAACCAAATAAATTAAAGAATTATTAATACTGTGGATTGCAAAATAATGTTTTAAAATTATTGCCAAAGCATCTTTAAGTTTTAAAACATATCACAGCTCTGTGTTATGCTTCAGGCAATTCAAGAGGAACAGTATACTGTAGGTATGTAAAAGGTATTGTTAGCAATAACCTAAATTTTCAGCCATACATAATTAGAAATTATTATAGCTGACCCTCCTCATTATCCTTTTAATGAATCTTAGGCTTACCCAGCTTTTAATTATACATAACTGAGAAGCATCCAATAGTCCTTCCAGAAGCTTTTGATCTTCAAAGCCCTTGGTTGCCTTCTTCCTCTATGATCTGCATAAGGTCTCCACTGGGGGCAGGCTGTGTAGCTGTGTACAACACTAAACAGTTTGGATACAGAGGTGTTTGTGTGTGTGTGTGTGTGTGTGTGTGTGTGTGTGTGTGTGTGTGTGTGTGTGTGTGTGTTAGTGTAAGTAATGAAAGGACTATGTGAGTAGCATTGAAACACTGGTGTCCTTTCCTTTTCATTTTCTCTTGTGGGGCAACTATTGATTGTGGCTTTAAGGGGGCATTGATTTTACTCCTGTTTCCTGCCCGCTTCACTTTCTCATACCCCAACCCACACCACCGCAACATTATTTTACATCCTCTCTCTCTCTCTCTCTCTCTCTCTCTCTCTCTCTCTCTCTCTCTCTCTCTCTCTCTCTTGTTATCTATTTATCTATCTCTAAGGAAATCCCTGTGGCATATTTCTGTTCTCTTATCTACTGACTGTCATGTATAAATATCTTCCATAACTCAGCTTGCACAGTCTTCCTAATTTTCTTCTACATATATATATATATATATATATATATATATATATATATATATATATATATATATTATATATACCATATTTCCTGGACTATAAACCGCTACTTTTTTCCCACGCTTTGAACCCCGCGGCTTAAACAATGAAGCCGCTAATTTATGGATTTTTCCAGAGTTTTTCCAGGAAACTGAGCCCCATAACATTAGACCAATGAAATTGCCGAACGGTTTGAGGTAAACCATTGAAACTCTTTATATTAAATCAGATGCGCTCCCACTGAATCGGGCCGCACGACATCATAAATATGGATGAGGTTCCTCTGACATTTGACCTGCCTCTCACTCACACTAGCAACAGGAAATGCGCTGTAAAACAACCGGGCATGAAAAAACGCACTTCACCTGTGTTCTGAGCTGCACGACATCGGGAGAGAAGCTTCACCGATGGTAATTTTTAATTGCACGACAATGCCAAAAGAAAAACTCCCGAGAGAAATTGTTGTGAAAGGAAGGAGGAAGACAGTGAACAATGACTTTCTTGGTAGGCTACTGTTTAGATACAAGCCGTGTAACAGGCACTGTCTTTTGTTAAAGCCTGTGTAAAGTTCATTAGTTTTAATGTAGGCACCTGCGGCTTATAGACAGATGCTCATAGACACAAACTCGCTAGTTTGTATATTAGCCAGAGGATATACGGTAAACTAATATTCTGTCACTGTACCTGCCAATAGAGACACACAGAGACTGTGTGGGAAGTTCTGACTACAGAATGCTTCCCTAAGTGTTTCGCCAAATGTCCTTAAATTCCCAAACCATCGTAAACATGTAAATTCAAAGTGATAAAAGTTTTGCAAAACCTTTCTTGGGACAAGAGGTGACCTAAAAAACAAATGTCACCTAGAGTAAAACCAACACCTGGTAAGGATCTTCTCAGGGGCAACCCTTATGTTAGTAGGACAGAATTTCCCCAAACCTGAAGTGTATTCTACTGATATGGGACTGAGATCATATTTCCAATCACACTGGACGGACACTTATGGACACTTTACACCACACCAGACCGCACACGGACACTTTATGGACAATCAAAAACCAGGCTTATATATATATATATATATATATATATATATATATATATATATATATATATATATATATATACAGTACAGACCAAAAGTTTGGACACACCTTCTCATTCAAAGAGTTCACTTTATTTTCATGACTATAAAAATTGTAGAGTCACACTGAAGGCATCAAGGGCTATTTGACCAAGAAGAAAAGTGATGGGGTGCTGCGCCAGATGACCTGGCCTCCACAGTCACCGGACCTGAACCCAATCGAGATGGTTTAGGGGTGAGCTGGACCGCAGAGTGAAGGCAAAGGGCCAACAAGTGCCAAGCATCTCTCAGGGAACTCCTTCAAGACGGTTGGAAGACCATTTCAGGTGACTACCTCTTGAAGCTCATCAAGAGAATGCCAAGAGTGTGCAAAGCAGTAATCAAAGCAAAAGGTGGCTATTTTGAAGAACCTAGAATATGACATTTTTAGTTGTTTCACACTTTTTTGTTATGTATATAATTCCATATATAATTCCACATGTGTTAATTCATAGTTTTGATGCCTTCAGTGTGAATCTACAATTTTCATAGTTATGAAAATAAAGAAAACTCTTTGAATGAGAAGGTGTGTCCAAACTTTTGGTCTGTACTGCATATATATATATATATATATATATATATATATATATATATATATATATATATATATATATATATCTTTATATATTTTTTTTTATATATTTTTATACTTTATTATATATTTTTTTTTTGTTTTTTATTTTTTTCTGCATTTTTTTCTTGTTGATTTTATTTTTCACTGCATGTCGTACCCTGTATGTATTTGTATGCGACAAATAAAATTTGATTTGATTTGATTTGATTTGATTTGGATGGGTGAGCGGGCATCTGAACAGATTGCTTTCTCTCCTCAGATTAAAGAGATCCTCTCCTCAGATTAAAAAGTTTATTGTTTTGTTGCATGGCAGATCTCTGGGTCTGGCCTCATAAAGTTGCATGGCAGTTCTCGGGGTCTGGGATCATGAAGGGATCTGACCATCCTTACAGGGGTGTAACGGTACAAAAAATTCATGTTTTTTTTTTTTTACAGTTAGTTACAGTTAGTTACAGTTACAATTATAGGGAAGAAATGCAAAACAAAAATGCTTGTTGTTTTTTTATTAACGCAGATTATTATTGTTAACATTTGTAAACATCAATAGTTTACCTTTTTTGAACAATTCTAAATATAATGCCTGCTTGCTTAAATAATATATTAAATAATATTTTTATAATATTTCATTAAAATAAAATAGAATAAATCAAATTGATGCAATGCACCTTTTTATTATATTGATTAAATTGTGTAATCAGTTCCAATGGCACAAATAACATTGATTAAATACAATTAAATGATGAGTTGACGTCACGACCAGGAGTATAAAACCAGGAGTATAAAATGCATATGAGTGAGAGCAGCAGCTTCTGTCTGTTTCAAAAAGCGCTCTATGTGTTTGTGTTGTCTGTCAGATCGTTTGTCTAAAGGAAAAAAAAAAAAGAAAAAAGGAATGAAACCAAGCAAGAAATTTAAGCACACTTTCCGGCTGTACGCTCCTCCCTGCCCATAGGGAGGGAAACGCACAGCTTGTGTGTCACTTGCTTGGGAGTAGAGCATGCAAAGTCGGTTCTCGAGGGAGCCGACTGTGTTCACTGTGCTCGCATGTCTTAGCGCTCGCTCTGCTCCTGCTGGGCACTATTCGAGGAGGGTGCAGTAGCTCCTTCCGGGTCTTGTCATGCTCTTGCCGAGGCAGAGCGCCGTGCCAGTTGCTGGGGCTCGCAGACAGACTTTGCAGAGGGTTACTATCTCCATCCTCGCCTGCTCGATCCAGCACTCACTCGCAGGCTTTGGAAGCACTGCTTTCGGAGGATTCTTCCAGCTGCGATGAGTGCATGCAGCTCCGCCTCTGTTCCTCTAAGGAATGTGGCAGCATTCCAATGGTCCACCTCCCACATTGCTCACATGGGACTGCTTGGTGGGCGCAGCCCCAACTGCAACCCTCCACCTCAAACAGGAAGGTGCAGAAGCGCAGCGCCGCGATTCGCTCCCCCCCTGTGAGGGATCCTGCATGACATTTTTCGACAAAAACGTCTCAGGCTCTAGGCACACCAGAGGTCAGTTTCGAGAGATTGATACTCCTGAGGCACTTTCTGGCAGCTTGGAAAGCTCTTCCAGATGTGTCTCAGTGGGACCTGCACGCTGTAGAGCGAGGCTACTCAATTTAGTTTGGGTCCCCTCCACCCTGTTTTCATGGGGTTCTTCCCACCCTGGTGGAAAGCCAGCAGGCTCTGGTCATGGAACAGGAAGTAAACACTCTCCTGAAGAAGGAGGCCATAGAGGTGGTCCCTCCATCAGAACGAGAGTCCGGATTCTACAGCTGGTACTTCATAGTTCCCAAAAAGGACGGAGGGTTTCGTCCTATCTTAGGTCTACGTCAGCTGAACCGTTCTCTTATGAGACTCAGGTTTAAGATGCTGACCCTCAAGCAGGTTGTGCTTCAAATCAGATCCATAGACTGGTTTGTCACGGTAGATCTAAAGGGTGCGTGCTTTCATGTATCCATCCTACCATCTCACAGGAAGTTCCTGAGGTTCGCTTACCAATACCGGCCTCTTCCGTTTGGCCTTGCCCTTTTACCCCGTACTTTCACAAAATGTGTGGCTGTGGCTCTGGTTCCCCCGAGGTCTCAGAGCATCCGCATCCTCAACTACATCGACGATTGGATGATCCTAGCTCAATCAGAGCAGTTGGTGGTCTGGCATCGAGATGTCGTTCTCTCCCACATGAAGGCATTGGGGTTTCGGCTGAACGCCGGCAAGAATGTGCTTTATCCTTTATGGAAAACCACCTATGGAGAACCTACCCAGTGGTGGCTCAGGACCTGCGGGTTCTTACAAAGGGGCAACCCCTTTCGCACCATCAAGGTCATGCGTGCCTTAGATGTTTGGAGAGATCCCGGTTACTATCTCTAAGCCCCGTGCTGGGAGTCCCTAGTTGACGCTTAACATTTATGATGGATGCATCCCTCACGGGGTGGGGAGCGATCATGAGTGGCCGCGCCGCCCAAGGTCTATGGGAAGGGCCCCATCTATGCTGGCACATCAACTGCTTAGATATGCTGGCTGTGCTTCTTGAACTAAAGCATTTCCTTTCAGACCTCAGAGGTCACCATGTGTTGGTCTATATGGACAATTTTGCGGTGTTCTCCTACATCAACCATCAAGAAGGTCTGCGTTCCTCCAAAGATCCTCCTTTGGGCCAAGGGGAAAACTCCTCTGTTTGAGAGCAGTTTACATTCCAGGCTGGTTGAACGAGCGAGCAGACACTCTGTCAAGGCAGGGGTGGAGACCCAGGGAATGGCCGCTCCACCCTGATGTGTTGGAGCAGGTTTGGGTGAAATTTGCAAGAGGTGAATCTGTCAATGTCCCCTCTGGTTCTCGCTGGGGCTGGACGCCATGGCTCAGGCGTGGCCGAGGCGCCTTTCCCTCCGTCACGCTGCTTCCAGGAGTTCTGGAGAGAGTTCGCCGGGAATAAGTCCGTCTAATCCTGGTAGCTCCAAGGTGGCCGAGAAAAACCATGGTTGGCAGACCTGGTAGCTCTCCTCGAGAGCCATATGCCATATTTCACCCTCATCTGGAGCTGTGGAGGCTGTGGCTGTGGCCCCCTGTGGCCATTCTCCACTCCAGAGCTCCTTCCACAAGGAGGTCATATGCCACCAGGTGGTGTCTGCTCTGCTTGTGGTGTGAGCACCACCAGCTGGATCTAGTTCACTGCCCTAGTCTAGTTGGTTTAGTGCTGGATTTCCTTCAGGGACAGTCCGCCAAGGGATTGGCTCCATCCACTCTAAAAGTCTACGCATCCGCATTTAGGCTTATCATGCCCCTATGGCCGGGCAATATCTGGGTAGTGACCCGATTGTAATGCGTTTTCTTCATGGCACCCGGAGGCTGAGACCCCCGGTACGACCTAGAGTGCCTGGGTGGGACCTGGGCATCATTTTTTGAGCCTTTAGTCAAGGCATCATGGAGAAACCTTTCAATCAAGACTGCTTTCTTGTTGGCCATCTGCTCTTTCAAGAGGGTAGGGAACCTGCAGGCCCTTTCTGTGGCCCCCTTCTTCCTGGAGTTTTCCCCGGGTATGGCCAGTGCCTTTCTGTACCCTCATAAGGGTTACAACCCCACAGTGCCCTGGGTCATCCCATTAACCTGTAAGATTACAGGCATTGTATCCTCCTCCATCCCAGGCCCCAGTCCAGGAGAAACTGAACCGGCTCTGTCCAGTGCATGCACTGTCAAGTCAAGTCAAGTTTATTTCTATAGCGCTTTTCACAACAGACATTGTCTCAAAGCAGCTTTACAGAAATCAACAGTCAAGGTGAATGGTGTGCATTTATCCATGATGAGCAAGCCTGTGGCAAGGAAAAACTCCCTTAGATGTTATGAGGAACAAACCTTGAGAGAAACAAGACTCAAAAGGGGAACCATCCTCATTTGGGTGACATCAAGAGTTTGATCATAATTTTTTCAACAATACAGAACACTGGAGAGTGAGATCTAACATGAGTACTGGAGTATAAGTTTATAAGTAATGTTCTTTTTACAGTCTAATGCAGTCTTTATGGTTATAAAACTAGGAGCAACTGAGCTCAACAGTTTTGATCATCACAGATCCAACACCAGCTTCTCCATGCCAGAGCCTTTAAACACTCCAGGAGGTCCCATGTCAAAATTCCACACATATAGTGGGTTCCAATTGGCACTGGTATGTCCCTAGATGGTAGGGGATGTTTGCGAGTTCGGCATCTACTTCTTCAAGGGTCCATAATCTTCATGAGGTGAAATGTGACTGGAGCTGGCCAAACCTCAGGATGCCTCGGGATGGGGAGAGAAAGAGAAGCAGTGGAGAGAAATTAGCATAGCTGCTGTTCATGATATTAACAGCACAAGTTGATAATGTGCATGTGATCAAATGTTCTGGAGCACAAGGTTATGATGTGAGACGTATGTTATGTGTAGGCTTTGCTAAAAAGATACGTTTGTAATCTACACTTAAACTGGGAGAGTGTGTCTAAGCCCTGAACATTGTCAGGAAGACTGTTCCAAAGTTTAGGAGCTAAATGTGAGAATGATCTACCGCCTTTAGTGGACTTTGTTATTCTAGGAACTACTAGAAGTCAAGAGTTTTGAGATCTCAGGGAGCGTGATGGATTGTAGCGTGTTAAAAGACTGGATAGATACATGGGAGCAAAACCATTTAGGGCTTTATAAGTAAGAAGTAGTAGTTTGCAGTCTATTCGAAACTTAACAGGAAGCCAGTGTAGGGACGATAAGATTGGGGTTATATGATCATATTTTCTTGACCTTGTAAGAACTCTTGCTGCCACATTCTGAACTAACTGAAGCTTGTTTATTAATGATGCAGGACATCCACCTGCATTGGACACCTCGACACCTACATCCACAGGCTGGGTCCTTGGAGAAGGACCGATCAGCTGCTAGTCTGCTACGGGCCTCCTAAGAAAGGCCTCCCTGCTTATAAGCAGACTCTGAGCAGGTGGGTTGTTGATGCTATTACATCATCTTACGAGTCCTCTGGTCTCCCCGCTCCCTTCGGGGTCAGAGCTCACTCCACCTGGAGTGTGGCTGCCTCAAAATCTTGGTGCTCTGGAGTTCCCCTCCAAGACATGTAATGCTGTGGGTTGGTCCACTCTGGTTCTATAACCTAGACCGCAGTGCCACTCCTGGCTCCTCAGTCCTTCTCTAGCTGTGTTGACAGACACACACTAGGCAGGGACTGGTCAGTCTGGTGTGATTAGACACTCATTCAAAAAGCATTTTGAAGTTCCTAAAAGGGAACGTCTCTGGGTTACGTATGTAACTCTAGTTCCCTGAGGGAATGAGACGCTGTGGGAAGGAAGCCCTGCAGTGTTTCCTTTTCCGTTACAGAAGCTGCCGCTGCCCTCACTCATATGCGTTTTATACTCCTGGTCATGACAGCACCTCATTGGTGATGGCCAGCATCTAATTTTTGACTGATTACACATTATTTCAGAGCGTTAACACTCGGGCGCGTTTCCTAAGCGTTTCAACACAGCGTCTCATTCTCTCAAAGAACTAGGGTTACATTCGTAACCCAGAGAAATTCATGCTTTAGTAATGGCATTCATTCTCGCTGCATCAGATAACTATATGTGATGCAGCGCTCTGTTATACTAAATTTTTCCTTATTATTGACGGTTTCAATAGCCAAAGCATCATAATGATGGTATTAAGAAGTGGATTGTGTCAGCAGGCAGGACACCACTGAAGGCCTAATGTGAAATACTCAACCTATACATAATATGGTTGTTATCAAAATAATGATTGCTAATTGCTTTCATTGCTAAACTGTGATAAAGATAGGCCAGTCCAAGGTCTGTGTGAACACCCTGCAGAATTCACCAGCCTTCCTCTGCAATACACTCTTCACTGTCCTTCAGTCGCATGAGTAGGTGATCAAGGAGGACATTGACATAGACATGCCAGATATTGCCTCTGGTTGTTATGCCTGATGAGGCAAAAGGCCTCAGGGAAAAGGCTGTGGTTGCTCTGACTGTCTGGTTAGTCTGCTTCTCTGTCTGTTGAACTTGGCTGATGTGATTGATGGCCACAAGGTCACAGCTCTAGATTTGCAGGCCATTCTCTGGGTCATGTGGCAGGAAGAGCTAATAGCTGAGGCTGACTGGCATACTGTTGATGTGGTCAGGGGGAAATGGAAAATCTGAATGACATCTATAGAATTCTGGGTTTATTTGTGTTTTTAGGTTAGCCCAAGTAGGTGTCACTTCTTATCAGCTGTGTACTAGATCTCACCCACCCACTTGTCCAAAACCAGGGAGGTCTTTACAGTGAAAGGAGGATCATAGTCTAATTTAAATGCCTGAGTTTCTTGAACTAAAGAGGTAGCTGTAAACAATTGAAAAGCATTTTTTCCCCCAATGTCAGTATATCAGCATGTTTCTTTTCTTGACAAACAGCATACTCTAAATGGACATTATTTCCTCACAGTGACAGAACCACTTTTTAAAAGACCATTTAAATTGACCATTAAGGTCATTAATCCAGGGGCTAAGTCGACATTTAGCTGTGTACTTCCTGCGGGTAAAATACACACAGTCACATTGCCAATCTCCAAAGAAAAATGGAAAAAGAGATAATGCTAGTCTAAAAGAGTAAGAGAATTGCAAACCTTGCATTACAATAAGCTGTATATAACTGAACACTAGTTTTAATGTGAAGACCTAAAACATAAACCAAACTTATTACTCTGCTAGGTAGTTCCCCTTCAGGAACTCGAGCTGCGTCGAAACGCTATGGGCGTTCCCATAGCGTTTCGAAGCAGCGTCTCGTTCCCTCGGGGAACTAGGGTTACGGTCGTAACCTAGAGACGAATCTTCTGTCATGGCTTATTTTCCCAGCAATCTGTTGCCAGACAATCTGTCACATTATAAAATGGTTTAGCAAATGTGTGTATCTGCTTGCATGAACATAAATCTGGTCATAAGTCCCTTTTGATGCTTTTTCATCTCATGGTGTGGCCTTAGAAAGGGTTTTTAATAGAGCATGTAGGATTAAAATAAAAAGGAGTGGTAACTCTTGCTGAAGTGTGGAGGAATTAAGCAAGAATTTGCTAATATGAATTGCAGTCTGTTCATTTTTATTTTAATGTAATGAATAAAAAAATTAAAAACAAAATTACAAGAGTAAAATATTTTAATTATTCAGTAAGTAAATATCTAATTTCATATGTTTGTTAAAGCTCCCATTTCCATGCACAGAGGCAATTGCAGAAGCTATTTTAATTCTGCTCCAGTCCCCACAGGCCCCTACAATAGGGAATTTAGTCAAAGCCATTAAGGTCACTTCCCTTCTTTCTGCAGTGGAATTATGGTTTGCTTATGCAGCTGTTTGTTGTATCTAATTAAACATAGGAAAACTCTAGTCCAGGGATGAAATGTTTGAAAAACAACACAGTAAAAGTTGGTCGCTCTCAGCTATAATAATGTATCACTAAATGTTTATAAGCCAATAGACCATTAATCCTCAGGCATACATTTCAATGATGCTGAGCAAGCCAGAAACTGTCTTTTCCCACTTGATGAATTTTCAGTGACTTACTCTATTTCCTAGTAACCTGATGACTTCAGATGCTTTGGAAATGAATGAAGGTGAGAAGGAACATATCATTATTATAAAATATCAACAGAAAACAATTATCTGAGTCTATTCAGATTTGTGATTAGCATATGCAGTGAAATGTTAGTACCGAAAAATGCACTGATATTCAGACCTCTGAATTAACTAGGTAATTAAGCAATAATCAGGCACTTTTTTGTGCATAGCAAAGTTTGCTCCAAACAGGGACACGTTTCAGTCATCCACTATTAATTTTCTGAATGTAAGTGCTTTTTCACTTGTTGACATTTACTCTCATGTCAAACTGTATTAATATTAATAATAACTGATCTGTGCCTCCATTATTAGCAATTTCTGTAATGTACAAGTGATATTATGTGGGCAAGTAATGTGCAGTGAAGCTTAATTCCAAAATTAAATAAATTGCTGGCTACGAATATTTTATAACAATATGAATGCTGCCTAGCTGAAAAGATAAAATATTGTAATCAGAAATTAGTCATTTAAGGATAAACTTGTATTTTGCTTTTATGCTCACTGTGTTGCAAACAACACCATTATTTCATCCATAAAATTAAACCTGCTTCATTAGTTTACAATCCACAAGACAAAATTCTTGTAGAAGGTGATTGAGATTAAAACAAAAAAGCAAGGTGTGAACTCACTTATGAATGAAAGCTATTCTGATTAAGGAAGAACATTCTCATGATAAGGAATAATTGAATAACAATGTAAACATGTTAATTTACTGTATATTTACTCAATACTTGGTAGGGGCTCCTTTTGCTTTAATTACTGCCTCAATTCGGCATGGCATGGGGGTAATCAGTCTGTGGCACTGCTGAGGTGGTATGGAAACCCGGGTTTCTTTGACAATGGCCTTATTTGCATTTTTTGTTCTCTTGTTTCTCATTTCACTATGGGGTTCAGGTCTGGTGAGTTTGTTGGCCAGTCAAGCACACCAACCCCATGGTCATTTAACCAACTTTTGGTGCTTTTGGCAGTGTGGGCAGTTGCCAAATCCTGCTGGAAACTGAAATCAGCATCTCCATGAAGCTGGTCAGCAGAGGGAAGCATGAAGTACTCTAAAACACTGGACCTCAAGCAACTTGGATTCTGTGCCTTAATTTCCAAATAAAATGCAAAATTGTATTTCCTTTCATCTGAAAAGACAATTTTGGCCCACTGAGCAACAGTCCAGTCCTTTTTGTCCAATGCCCAGGTAAGACACCTCTGACGTTGTCTCTGGTTCAGTAGTGGCTTGACACAAGGAATGCACCAGTTGTAGCCCATGGACACATTGGTGAGTGGTGGTTTGAAGCACTGACTCCAGCTGCAGTCCACTCTTTGTGAATCTTCCCTAAATTCTTGAATGGGCTTTATTTCACCTTTTTCTACAACATTTTTTCCTTTCATTCAACTTTCCATTAATGTGCTTGGATACAGCACTCTGTGAACAGCCAGCTTCTTTAGCGATGACCTTTTGTGTCTTACTCTCCATGTACAGATTGTCAATGATCGTCTTCTAGACAACTGTCAAGTCAGCAGTCTTCCCCATGATTGTGTAGCCTGAACCAGACTGAGACACCATTTAAAGGCTCAGGAAACCTTTGCAGGTGTTTGGATTTAATTACCTGATTAAAGTGTGACACCACAAGTCTCAAATATTTAACCTTTTCACAATATTACAATTTTCTGCGATAAAAGATTTTGGGTTTTCATTAGCTGTAAGCCATAATCATAAAAATTAATAAATAAATAAATAAATAAATAAATATATCTTGAAATATATCAGTCTGTGTGTGATGAATCTATAAAATATACGAGTTTTACCTTTGTATTGAATTACTAAAATAAATCAACTTGATAATAGTATTCTAATTGATTGAGATGCACCCGTATTAGCCATATTAGCCCATAATAAAGTTTGAGGGAATAAAAGGAATATAGTTTGCAAAACACATTTACACTTTTTCGCAGATGCCCTACCAAGAGTGACTTAACAAAGTGTTTTGTGGTGTATCAAAAATAAAAAGAACAATTTAAAATGAAAATACAGGAAAATTTGTGTTTATTCCAATGCTTTGCAAAAAGCTAGGTCTTTCGTCATTGTTTAAAGACAGCCAATGACTCAACTCTTTAAACAACCAGGGAGAGATAATTCTAGCCCCTAGACACTAGGACAGAGAGGAGTGTTCAGTTGAACCTTGCTAATGTCTTAGAAGATGTGTGGTGTATAGTGGGGCATGACAAATGCTTTAACATAGGTGGGCATTGTATCTTTTTTTAGCTTTGAAGGCAAGAACCAGTGATTTAAATCTAATGTAAGAAAGGAGAAACCTAGATTGTCATGTCACTAGGTTGGGACAAGAATGATAGTTGATTTTCCAACAGTACCCTAAGTTTGCATGCAGCAACAAATGGTGAAGATCTTGACACAAGATTCAGGCACAAGAACCAGAGATCATGATCTTCAGGCTTAATGATATTTCATTTCAGCTGATGAGCTGCAATCCATGATGAGATATCTGCCAGGCGTACTAAGATTCATGCATAAATGTAAGTACACAAGGAAGGAAAGAAGAGGATGAGATAATTATCAGTATACAGTGCCCTCCACAATTATTGGCACCCCTGTTTAAGATGTGGTCGTGGACTTCTAAAAATTCTCCTTTTTTTTAAAACAACATAGAACCCAAATGCAAAAAAAGAGAAAAATCCAAGCTTTCATTTAAGTACATAACTTTGGTGGTAAAAAAATCACACATTTAGAAAAAAAAAAAAAACTTGAAATCATGTGTGCCACAATTATTGGCACCCCTGATGTTAATACTTTGCACAACCTCCTTTTGCCAACAAGACAGCACTTAATCTCCTCCTATAACATTTCACAAGATTGGAGAACACAGAGAGAGGGATTTTTGACCATTCTTCTTTGCACAATCTTTCTAGATCATCCAGTGTCCTGGGTCCTCTCTTATGCACTCTTCTCTTTAGCTCGCCCCACAGGTTTTCGATTGGGTTGAGGTCTGGGGACTGAGATGGTGTACATATTTCACGGTGGGCATGAGGTGCTTTTCGGCATACTCATCTTTTGTTTTACGCCAGACCCACTTAGAGTATTTGTTGCCAAAAAGCTCAATCTTAGTCTCATCTGACCAAAGCACACGATTCCAGTTGAAGTCCCAGTACCGCTTAGCAAACTCCAGACGTTTACGTTTGTGAGTGTTAGTGAGAAAAGGCTTTTTCCTTGCATGCCTCCCAAACAGCTTGTTGGCATGTAGAGAGCGTCTGATGGTTGTTTTGGAGACTCTGTGACCCCAAGATGCCACTCTTTGATGCAATTCTGTGACGGTGAGCTTGGGAAATTTGTTTACTTCTCTTACCATCCTCCTCACTGTGCGTTGTGGCAAGATAAACTTGGGACCTCTTCCAGCCTTGTTTGTCACTGTTCCAGTTGTTTTAAACTTCTTAATGATTCCTCTGACTGTAGATACCGGCAAGTTAAGGCGAGTGGCTATTTTCTTGTAGCCATTGCCTGACTTATGAAGGTCGACACACATCTGCCTTACTTGAATGGTGTGTTCTCTTGTCTTTGCCATGTTGACAAATGGGTAAGAGAATTAGGCCTCTGTGTCACGTCATATTTATACCCCAGGGAAACAGGAAATCATGAATTACTAATTAAAAGTCCCTAGATACCCTGACCAACCTTAGCAACTACAGAAAAATATATATATATATTAAAAAAAAAAAATTAAATTTTTCAGAGGAATTGTTAGGGGTGCCAATAATTGTGGCACACATGATTTCAAGTTTTTTTTTTTTTTCTAAATGTATGATTTTTTTTACCACCAAAGTTATGTACTTAAATGAAAGGTTGGATTTTTCTCTTTTTTTGCATTTGGGTTCTATGTTGTTTTAAAAAAAAGGAGAATTTTTAGAAGTCCACGACCACATCTTAAACAGGGGTGCCAATAATTGTGAAGGGGACTGTATCAGGGGTTTGTGGCATTACTGAGAAAGTGTACATAGAGTAAAAACAGAATATATGGGATAAGGTGGAACAGCAGTGGAAAGTCAATATGAAAGTCAAAGATAGACAATTGACTATCAAAACAAGTCTGGGTCAAAGTTTTCATACAGTGGTTCAAAATATCCAAATTGAAACCAATTTATATAAAAATACATTAAAATTATAGCACAACCAGTGTCACCCAGAAGATGATGCCTTTTGAGTTTATTTCCTCAAGGTTTCTTCCTCATGTCATCTAATGTACTTTATGCCTGCTTATTAGGGATCTAAATCTGGACTTCTGCTTTGTAACAATGTCCATTTAAAAAATATTGCAATATAAATATAAACGAATGTAATTTAATTCAGTTTATTGTGGTTGCCAGGTTATTTGGGTGCATTAAATAATGTAAAAAACAATCAGAATTTAAAATCAAGCATGCTACCATGCATTAATATCTATAAAGACTTCCATCTATGTAGACATAATGTTGGTGTTTTGTTTTTATTTTTTGTGTGTGTCAAGCTTTATATTTCATATTTAAATTCCTGAAATATATGTATGGGGATATAATGTAGAACCAACTATTAAGATCAATTAGTTATTTTTGTTTGAAGAATTAAAGAGAAAATGCAAAGAGCAAAAAGGAGAACGGACATCCCTGCCTGGATCTTCTTTGTATTTCAGATTGACTTCATGGGTGTGCAGTAAAAAAACACCACAGTTCTTAGCATCAAGCATAAACAATGATAATGAGTTATTTGTCCTATAAATAAGATGTAGTGATTGTCTCATGTTATCTATAATGAATTGCCCTTTGATAAGTGTTGTCTGTGTAGCATGCATTAGTCTTAACGCTAGTACCCTTAGAAAATAATTTAACATCACAATAGATTAACAAGATGGGTCAATAGCCTGAGGGTAAGTAAACAAGTTTGGCATCTCCTTATGATAATAGTGTCTAGTCTTTTTGTCTAGTCTTATAAAAGATAATAGGTTGTCTGTCTACTGTTCTGGTAACATTTTGACATTCTAGCTCTAAAAGTGGTCTACTGCAATGCATTTTTAGTGGTCCTAGATTAACTTGGGCAACATACAGTATCTGCAATATAGAAGAAACTGTGATTGGAGAGGACCTGGCAAAAATATTATACCAATATTAGCTCTGCAACAACTAATCGATAAAATCGATAATGAACTTTGTTGTCAACGAATGCCGTTTTTGATTAGTTGGGCTGCTCAAGTTACGGTTAGCATGACGGCAAGATAACAGCCGCCTGCGAAAATGGCTGACACTACAGAGCCACCTGGCAGCAGGAACAAGTGTGCGCCCCAAGTCATCCAAGGCATGGGAGCATTTTATATTAAACACAAGTCATTGGAGCATTTTATATTAAATGCAACAAAGAAAACTGTACCTGAAAATTATGCAAAGTGGAGTTTGTGTGGCATAGAAGTTCCACAGTGATGCACGGCATGTAAAAAGAAAAGACACTGGTGTCATGGATGAAGGTGAAACATCATCATGGTAAGCAGTAATATAATCCTCATCATGTGAAAATGGTATAGTTAAATGAAGTATTATTGTGTAAACTGTTTGTTTGCTAACTTCAGGAACGTCACAGTGGATTTGTTTTGGTGTGACTCATGAGCATCAGGTTGCATGGATTCAATAAAAACAAACACTAAATCTGAAAGCAGCAAATTTCTTCATTTTTTGTCATTGCGGTGTTTTTCAGTGAATTTGTAATGCATTTGTACACCAATGCATATTTTTTTTCTTTTTTTTTTTTTAAATCAAGCCTGATAGCCTGCTTCATTTCTTCATTCCATTCTCTTTTAATAGAATTTGTGTACTACAACAGTAACTTCTGTTTTCTTAAGTCATGTGATTTAATGCAACTTTACTATGTTCAAATGCTGTTTTTAATGTTTGTATACAGTGAGGAAAATAAGTATTTGAACATCCTGCTATTTTGCAAATTCTCCCACTTAGAATTAATGGAGGGGTCTGAAATTGTCATCGTAGGTGCATGTCCACTGTGAGAGACATAATCTAAAAAAAATCCAGAAATCACAATGTATGATTTTTAAACTATTTATTTGTATGATACAGCTGCAAATAAGTATTTGAACACCTGTCTATCAGCTAGAATTTTGACCCTCAAAGACCTGTTAGTTTGCCTTTAAAATGTCCCTCCACTACATTTATTATCCTAAATTAGATGCACCTGTTTGAGGTTGTTAGCTGCATAAAGACACCTGTCCACCCCATACAATCAGTAAGAATCCAACTACTAACATGGCCAAGACCAAAGAGCTGTCCAAAGACACTAGAGACAAAATTGTACACCTCCACAAGGCTGGAAAGGGCTACTGGGAAATTGCCAAGCAGCTTGGTGAAAAAAGGTACACTGTTGGAGCAATCATTAGAAAATGGAAGAAGCTAAACATGACTGTCAATCTTCCCTCGGACTGGGGCTCCATGCAAGATCTCACCTCGTGGGGTCTCAATGATCCTAAGGAAGGTAAGAAATCAGCCCAGAACTACACGGGAGGAGCTGGTCAATGACCTGAAAAGAGCTGGGACCACCGTTTTCAAGGTTACTGCTGGTAATACACGTCATGGTTTGAAATCATGCATGGCACGGAAGGTTCCCCTGCTTAAACCAGCACATGTCCAGGCACGTCTTAAGTTTGCCAATGACCATTTGGATGATCCAGAGAAGTCATGGGAGAAAGTCATGTGGTCAGATGATACCAAAATTGAACTTTTGGGTCATAATTCCACTTTGTGTTTGGAGGAAGAAGAATGATGAGTACCATCCCAAGAACACCATCCCTACTGTGAAGCATGGGGGTGGTAGCATCATGCTTTGGGGGTGTTTTTCTGCACATAGGACAGGGCGACTGCACTGTATTAAGGAGAGGATGACCGGGGCCATGTATTGCGAGATTTTGGGGAACAACCACCTTCCCTCAGTTAGAGCATTGAAGATGGGTCGAGGCTGGGTCTTCCAACATGACAATGACCCGAAGCACACAGCCAGGATAACCAAGGAGTGGCTCTGTAAGAAGCATATCAAGGTTCTGGCGTGGCCTAGCCAGTCTCCAGACCTAAACCCAATAGAGAATTTTTGGAGGGAGCTCAAACTCCTTGTTTCTCAGCGACAGGCCAGAAACCTGACTGATCTAGAGAAGATCTGTGTGAAGGAGTGGGCCAAAATCCCTCCTGCAGTGTGTGCAAACCTGGTGAAAAACTACAGGAAACGTTTGACCTCTGTAATTGCAAACAAAGGCTACTGTACCAAATATTAACATTGACTTTCTCAGGTGTTCAAATACTTATTTGCAGCTGTATCATACAAATAAATAGTTAAAAAATCATACATTGTGATTTCTGGATTTTTTTTTTTAGATTATGTCTCTCACAGTGGACACGTACCTACGATGACAATTTCAGACCCCTCCATGATTTCTAAGTGGGAGAACTTGCAAAATAGCAGGGTGTTCAAATACTTATTTTCCTCACTGTATTTAATGTATGCATATATAATTTAATTATTATACTATTCTTGATGCTTATACCTTCACAAATGAACAAAATGTCTTTCTATTTTTTTTTTTGACAGAAATCGTCAAAAATGTTATATAGATTTTTTAAGAATGGTTGTCAACTTGCCATCTGTAAAATACAATACAAATGTTAATTTACACAAATTGCTTCATCTTTCCTACTCAAATATTTTTTTCCAGTAAGAAAAGACCCAGCATGAGTGAATTTGTTTAAAGGAGAAATCCCAGCAAGCAGCCACTAAACATTTTTTAAATGTCTAAATTAAAGAATTAATTAAATTAAATTAAAGTTAAATATGTGGTACACGTTTAAACATAAATTCCCTGAATAAGTGTTTTATATAGTTATAAACTATAACTAAACATCTAATATCTAATATATATATTTATATTGTATATACAGTGGAACCTCGGGTTACGAACGCCCCGGCATACGTATAATTCGGGTTACGAATCGCAGTTCATCAAAATTTTTGCCCCTGGTTACGAACAATATATCGGGATACGAACGTCGCTCACCAAAAAATCGCAGGCAAGTTGGTTGTTTTTGCTCTATCCACGCAGCTCGTCACATCAGTTAGCGTCCTGTGTCCCTAGCGAGAGCATCGTGTTACTTATCCGCTTGAACTTTTCCCGGCGGCAGCGTAACAACTCGTTAGTTGATGCTCGTGGAATGATGAGATGGACAACATTAGCCGATGCATAACCACTTTACTTGTTTTTATGAAGATAGATTAGCAGGGTTACAGTCTTTTCCGAAGTACAATACCCATAATGAATTTCACTCTGGACTTCAATACCAACTGATAGTAGCCTTAAAGAAACAGCTCTCATTTTCCCTCTAATGCAACAATTGTCTCAGCGTTCGTGTTAATAACACTGTCTTTAATATTCTATAATATAATATATAATAATATATAAATAATATAATATAATAAGATTCTCCTTCCAAACAATAACTCTCCCTCCTCCTCCTTCTACGAACGTCGTCTCCTGCAGCGAGTCTTCTCAAAGGGAAAGTACCCGGTAAAGATGTTTTCCTCTTTTGTATGTTTTTATGTGGTATGATTTTAATATAACATGTTAAAAGTAAATAATATTAGTGAATATTGGCTTTATTTTTATTTAAGTAATATTTTTGGTTGTCCAGAACGAATTACCGAAGTTTCTGTTCATTATTATGGGGAAATTTGTATCGGGATACGAACTTTTCAGGTTACGAATAAAGTACCGGAACGAATTAAATTCTTAACCCAAGGTTCCACTGTATATATATTTTTGATAAACCAAATAAAAAAAAACAATTGTCTGATTCTCAAAATAATCTTAAGTTGCAGCCCTTAAAAAATATAAATTAAACTATTCCTTCTGTAAAGGTCATAGATGAGCAATCCATCCTAGAATCAAGCGTTGCATTAAAATTATATTTCACAATCAAGTCTCACCACATGTAAGCTTATTTGAATATAATTAAATTATAAACTATACATATTGTTTGAAAAATTATTAGCAAGTAATATCTATTTTCCACTTTATTTCCATATTTTTTTAGAAAACCGAATATAGACTCATACCATTAGATTGTAGATTCACACATGGTGATGATATTAGATAGGAGGACTAAAATGTAATACCTAACAACAGCTTTACAATTGAACTAATTAAGTTGTGCAATATATTTTGTACAAAGTTCTCATTGATGATCCTCCAAATAACATCCATGGTCAACATAGACACAAACCATTGTTTTGGGACATTTTTAAATGTCCTTTTAAACATTGAGGACATTTGCAAATATACAGCTATATGTTTATCATAGCCAGGTTTTGTTAAATAATTGTAGACTGTGCATTTTTCATTCCTACCAAGCAAATTCCTAGTTATTATGCCAAGTTTACTCATACTGATATTTCCATACTAATGTGAGATGAAATGGATGCTGTGAAAACTGAAAAACTCTGCCTCCGAAGTGCTTGTAAAAACAGCTCTTTTGTTGGCTTAGAAACATGTTTGGTTTGATAGTATGAGAAACATTTTAGAAAACAAATTCTGGCGTGCATTTGAATATCACATAGGTCTTACAATGTTTACACTTTATGAGCCGTCAGAGTCACGTGTCTCACTAAGGTGTTGATTGGTTGATAACAGAAGGAACTCTCAGTGCATTAATTGGATATCGCTGTATTTGTAGCATTTGGGTAAAACCGGAAAAAGTGTGATGTAGTCCTGCGCAGCTGCATACTACATTACTAATAAAAGTATTTGACTGATTTTATGGTTGATTTTTGGTTGAGATTATGTTTCAAATGTTAATTTGTATGACTATTTCATATTTGAGGGACTCGGCAGTTGTTTCATTATTCTAGGTACTTATAAAGAACCAGCAACTTTTAAAGCATAAAGCTCATGATGGATTAAAAAGGTTGCCCAGGAACTGTGCAGTGAGACCAGTCAGCACTGTATGGGTTGTTAATAGTATTTTATAATTTGTATTTAAGGTAATGTGTGTAATGAGGGTAAACTAGGGAGAATATGTTTAAACCTTTTGGATGTTTTCTAATAAAAAATGTGGCTGTATATTTGACTAACAGGAGATTGTTGTTCAGGCTGGAAGATCCAGACAGCATAGTGTTGCAGTAGTCTGACCTGCAAGTAACAAAAGAAGAGAGTCTTTTTTCTTTATCATCTAAAAGCTTTATATTTCTCAGATAAGCAATTATTCTAAAATGAAAAAACTGCATGCTGGTTTAGCAACAATGTCTTTTTCTAGGTATGATGTCTCTCTTATCCATGAAAATCTCCAGCGGTTTACTTGGAGCTCTATCTCTTTTTTCACTTTACAGAATTTTTTGAATGTGTTTAATGTGGTCCCTACTTTTCACTCTTCACTGCAACACATATTTTTCTATTAATCAGTTTTAATTGGATTGTGTTAAAAGTCTACTCTTTGTGTTTGAAATTAAAACAACTTCATTACTAATATATTTTGCTAAAAGAAAACACAAATATTACTGTGGCTGATGGCCAAAATAAACCAACATCTGTGTAATGACTACATCAATACTGAACAAGGAAAACGCTTAATCTTTCACATTTGGCAAGACCGGATTCTTTAATCAGGACTCTTCTACTAATGTGAATGAAATATGTTGATTATCCAGCATTTCTACATATAAAACCTTTTTGTCATTTTTGTCATTTTACGTGGACATTTTGTTCCTGTTATTTAGTTATTGGATATCTATTGACTGCTTCAAAACAACCAAGTAAATAGCAAAGATGAGTTATTGTATAGTGCACATTTGGAAATAGGTTACATGTAATATGATAACGAAATAAAATTTAGTATGGTTTTATTTTTGTTCTAAAATAATTGTATTTTTAGTAATTATATATATATATATATATATATATATATATATATATATATATATATATATATATATATATATATATTAGTATGTTAAATCGCACTTGATATGAGTAAATTGCTGTAATTTGCCATCAATAACTGGGATGAGAATCTGACTGCTTTACTGTATGTACAAGGATGGCAGCATAGAGTGAATTTGCAAATAAATATCATTGTATCTATTTTTAGTGTGTAATTCACATATTGGAATTAATATTAATCAAAATGCATTGCAGTCGTTTTATAATGATGTACACATTCACAATATGGTATTTAAAAGCAGTTCTATCATAATATATAAAACTGTTCTAGGTTTTTGCTATTAACAGAACATTTTGAGAAAGAAATTGTGCAGTAGGTTGGATGGTTGATCATTCAAGAAAATGGTTATCCAAAAAAAGATAAAACATTAGTCTTTTATACCATATAATGAAATTAATTAAGATTTCTTTCATTGATATAACAGAGCCAAATCCCAGGAAAACTGGGCCAGTAACAGGAATAAGTTAAAGTTTATTTCAATAGCACTTTTCACAATGGACTTTGACTCAAAGCATCTTTGCAGAATTTAGGATTTATAGAACAAATGATGTAAATACACTACATATACATTATGACTGGTACAACAGTCCATTACAGTGTATTGTTCATACAGTGTTTTACAATTTCTAGGGCCAATTTACAATTTTTATCCATTCCAATGATCAGCTTTTTTAGGGAAGTGTTCGAAAACTAAAGAAGGGGAGAACATATGAGACTCTATGTAGTTAGTAACATAAGCTCAGGATAAAACCTGAAACCTTTGAACTGTTAGGCAATGAGGTCCAATATAAACAAATGAAAATTATCAATCTGATCCTGTCTGTTTCACAAATTCAACTTCCATGCATCTGACCTCAGTTGAACCAGGTTTGGTACTTAAAAACTTTGTGTTATAATACACTGACAACAAAGTAACTAAAATATTGCTAGAAAATAATATATAATGCAACTAGAAGAATCACTGAATAACTATAGAATAAGGAACTGTGCTCTTTACAAAAGCAAGAGTTTGAACTGTAATCTAGGCTATTTAGAGAAAGGGGTTACTGATAATCAATAAGTGGTGGAAATGAAATAGATGCTGGGGAATAGAAGCTGTCATGGTAATAGCTAAGAATATAAAAGACTGTAGAGAATAATAGAAAAAATATTAACTTACACTAATTCAATACATTAAAATAATTTATTAATAATATAACATTTTCTCCAATAAGAAGAGAACCAAGGTCCTTCTTATTCTCCCAATAAATGTTCTCCATAAATTCCTAGAGATTGAAGTTGGAAGTGTATTGTGATATGCAGTTAAGTGGTTTTGCTTGGAAACAAACATAGTGTCAAACCTGTTTTTACATTTATGTTTTTAATCGGAAGCAAAAAGCAATTTTATTTAGCTTTACTACAGCAACAAAATGAACAAATACAGATGCACACTGTTGCATTGATTCAGATATTTGTTTATTTCCAGGTTATGCATTAGCCATTAAAAATAGATTTTAATCAATCTTAGAGGTAGACAGACTGTTTTGTAAGCAGGTTGTTTCTTGCAGGCTAAAATCTATGTGGCTATACCATCCATACTGGTGGCTCCTTTAGACTTGTTTAATAAGCCGGCTCTGAGTCTTTGAGTTATCTCCAAAAAAAGAATTTGTTTTGTTTTTAATTAACAGTTAAAACATTGTGGTTATGCTCTTGTGTGCTTTTATCACACATTTGAAGGCACCATAATTAACATGGCTCATACATTAGAAATAGTTCAAATCTAGAGATCTACAGACTCATTCTATATTGTAAATACTATTCATAACCATTGTTGTGCTAGTTACTAAAAAATAGTAACTAGTTACAGTTACTCGTTACTTCATTCAAAAAGTAACTTAGTTACTTTGTTGATTACTTACACCAAAAAGTAATGTGTTACTGTTAAAAGTAACTTTTTAGTTACTTTTTTAAAGAACCTTCTTGAATGTTTTCATTAATGCCCTTTTATGCGTTATGTTCTATACAAACACAAAACTGACTTAAACACAAAGTAATTTTTAAACACTATTTTATTGAAGTCAGACCAGCACAAACTGAATATATCCCAAGGATTTCTGAAATAAATAACAAAACAAGCTGAATAATATATTCACAATCAAAAACTAAAGTGGCTTCTGCTGTTGTGTTGAGCTCTTAAAAATGTTCCTTTCACAGCTGAAGTATGAAAACTATCAACAGTGTAGAACAGAACACCAGGTTAGCTTCTAGCTTCTAGCATGGAGGTCCCGGAGGAGCTTCAACAGATTGGAGTTGCTGTTTATCGCAGTAGATACGAGCTTCGAACCAGAAAGACACAGCTTACATTTGACTAAAAACTTTTTGTCTTTATGCTCAACTAAAGTGAAATAATGAGCATATTTCCACTTTGAGAAATTTGTCTTGCTCTCGCCTCGACTCGCCATTACTGCTGCACAGACCTGAATAAACAGAGACACGTCCACAGTGCGTCTTCTTCGTGTATACAGAGGGTAATCCACCAATCCTACAATGCGTCTTCTTCGTGTATAAAGAGGGTAATCCTCCAATCCTACAATGCGACGCTGCTGTAAACAGGTTAGACTGTAGGATACACTTCAGCCGAAATTCATTAATTTAAAAAAGTAACAGGTAACGCACCATACGGTAACGGTAACGAAGTTACTTTATTTTTAAAAGTAACGTGTTACAGTATTAGTTACTGTCAAAAGTAACGCGTTTCTCCCTAACACTGTTTATAACCATGGAAGAAACTTGTCTCAATACTGAAAAAAGAACAATGTACATATTTTTAGATATTGTATTTTACATATCCCCAAGGTCAGGCAAAAAACTCTAAAATGAACTGATTGCTGAATATTGAAATGTATTCAGTAACATATTTTGTTACAATATGTTAAAATGTTTAAAAGAAAAATAGAATAGTCAGGAAACAATGTGAATTGACTAGAACTGTGAAAAAGACCAAACATTCCTTTCATACTACCATACTTATCTGATTTAAAAAGATAACACGATAAATTTGTATTTAAAGCATCAAAACACACAGATGAAACATTTATATTTTTTTTTAGATTTGAACAGTAAAAAATTGCTTTCTATCATACAACAAGAATAAATATTTTTAACTCTGTGAGCAATAATATTAAACTCGTGAGAATAAAAAATTCATTTTGGCAGAATGTGAAAGGGTATGTTGTTTCAAAGCTAGTCTGTTTATTATTAAACAATTCATTCCAATTATTAAAATACGCCTTTTGAGATGTTCAGCTATATTGTTATATAATATCATGTTAATTTTTATTTAAAAACACTAATTTGTTAATTAACTGCAACAATAATAATTCTCACCAGAAAATACTATAGGGAAGGTATTATTTATTTGCATTGGGGGAAAAAAATTAAATGCCTAGTTATTAACTTCTAGTTATCTTATAGACAATGTAAATAACTTGTTTATCTATTCTATTAGTATGTATTGTATTTGACTATTTCTCATTCTCATTCTCTTTTCTGCAAATAAGTGAATAAATTAGAAAAAGAAAAAGTGATAAATTACACATTCATGTATTAAATGTAAACTGGTGTTATTGTTGTATTTATTTATTTTTTTAATAGTTTATATATATATATATATATATATATATATATATATATATATATATATATATATATATATATATATAATAGCCTTTATTTGTCTCACATACATTACAGCACAGTGAAATTCTTTTCTTGGAATATCCTAATAAGCAGGGGTCGGGGTGCAGGGTCAGCCATGATACAGCACCCCTAGAGCACAGAGGGTTAAAGGCCTAAAAGTGGCAGCTTAACAATATCGGTGCTTGAACCCCCAACCTTCTGATCAGTAACCCAGCGCCTTAATCACTGTGTTTACACTCCCAAATCCCCTTGTTAGTTATTCCTTCAAATGTTATGAGACTATACACACTAGGACACACCAAAAACCCCAGCAGTTTTCTGTGACAGAGCCCTGCATGACATAAAAATTGCAAATGGGGAAATAAGAATTATTCTAATGCTATGGGGTGGGGAAAAGATTTGCCCTGGTTAAGTTGGTTAAGCTGGTTAAGCTAAGCAAACTTGTCAGTTCATTTTTCCAACAAACAGTTGGAAAGTTGACTAAAAGGTTTTACATAGAAAAGTATATGTAGTATTATTTAATTAGATGTGAAAGAAATAATAAAATGTAACTTTGCTTTTATTTTATCCCACTTAAATGCAAGATAGTTTTTTTAAGCATGCACTGCAAAAGAGAAAATATGAGTAGTGATTTATCTCATGAATAAGTATTGATGTTTTTGTCTTTAAACAGTTTTTCCACAAAAACAATTAAAATGTATTTATGAAACATGCCTTTTTAAGAGGTATTATAGGCTGTATGTGAAATGTTTGAGTTTTAGATTCCTAATGCTGTTGCTTGTATTTCTTTAAAACTCTGGATGTATCGCTTTACAAATTCTTCAGAACACTGGAATACATATCTCTATACATTTCTGAATAGAATTCAAGGTTATGTGAGAGACACTTTTTTAACCATATCTTAATAAACAACCACATGAATGCTTCATCTGTCTTTCAGTCAAAATATATTTAATTTCTCTATCAATTCTAGGAAACAACCATTTCACTGAAGCATTTTTTGGACCATAATAAGAATGATATTGATGCTTTATTTCATTTTAGACCATCATGGTGTTTTTCCTTCAGAATCAGTGAAGATTGTGGATCAAAGTTTTCTAAGAAATTACAGACAAATTTAAAATGTGTTTACTGAAAATGACTGACATATTAATACTACAGCAAGACTTAATCAAAACCACCAACACACACATCCGTTGCTATGAAGCTACTTTCTGTATCACAATATATTTAAATGCACTAGTAAAATCTACATACTGTCATGTCACAGTGACATGTTGCGCAATTGTACAGTATGCATTTATTCAAAAGTACAGTAAGCATTTATTCACACTATGTGAAGTCAAGAATTGATTTGCATGGAATAATATAAAAAGGCATATTATGCTCTGACTAAGAAAAGCGTTAGGAAGTAATTAAGTAATAAGTAATTCTTATGAGGCTTTGCAAACTCTCACCGGCTAAAAGCCTTAGCATGTTTCTTAACATACTACAGGCCAAAAAGAAAGGCAAATTGTTTGCTGTCTGGTATGTAATTTCATAAAAAAGACACAGTATCTCTTTCATTACCGTCCATCAAATGTATAATTGGCCTGTAGAAAATCATTAAACTAAACTAATTTGTCATTAATAATTTATATGCAGCTGTGATTTCTGAATATTACATATACATATACTGTGTGTGTAGATAGATAGACATATACTGTGTGTGTAGATAGATAGACATATACTATGTGTGTAGATAGATAGATAGATAGATAGATAGATAGATAGATAGATAGATAGATAGATAGATAGATAGATAGATAGATAGATAGATAGATAGATAACATACACAATGAAACAAATAAGTATTTGATACACTGATGATTTTTCAAGGTTTTCAACTTACAAAGAACGGAGAGATCTGTAATGTTTTTGGTAGGTTCCCCCTGAGACAGAACAAAAAAAAAAAATCTAATTTTTAAATATTTTGACATATGGTTTTTAAATAAGACATCCATTTTATTGAATACAATAAGTATTTGATACAATAGAAAAATAGAACTTTTGAATACAATTACAGAGTTCAGACGTCTCATGTAGTTCTTGACCAAGTTTGCACACACTGCAGCTGGGATTCTGTAAAACTTCTCCATACAGGTCTTCTCCAGGTCTTTCAGGTTTTGGGGCTGTCACTGGGCAACACGGAGTTTCCGCTCCCTCCATTGATTTTTTATTCGGTTCAGTCTGGAGACTGGCTGGGCCACTCCAGGGCCATGAAATGCTTTTTATGGAGCCACTCTTTAGTTTCCCTGGATGTGTGTTTGGGGTCATTGTCATGCTGGAAGACCCAACCACGACCCATCTTCAATGCTCTTACTGAGGGAAGATTTTGTTGCCCAAAATCTCACAATAAATGGCCCCATCCATCCTACTCTCAATTCTGTGCAGTCGTCCTGTCGCCTTTGCAGAAAAGCACCCCAAAGCATGTTTCCACCCTCATGCTTCACAGTTGTGGTGGTGTTCTTAGGATTGTACTCATCCATCTTCTTCCTCCAAACATGGCAAGTGGGGTTTATACCAAAGAGTAAAATTTTGGTCTCATCCCACCACATGACCTTCTCCCATGCCTCATCTGGATCATCCAGATGGCATTTGGCAAACTTTAGAAGGGCCTGGACATGTGCTGGCTTGAGCATTGATACTCCACGAGGTGAGTTCTTGCATGCAGCCCCAGTCCGAGGGAGATTGACAGTCATCTTAAATTTCTTCCATTTTTTTAATAATTGCACCAACAGTTGTTGCCTTCTCACTAAGCTGTTTGCCGATTGTCATGTAGCCCATTCTAGCCTTGTGCAGGTCTACAATTTTGTCCCTTGTGTCCTTAGAAAGCTCTTTGGTCTTGCCCATAGTGGAGAGGTTGGAGTCTGATTGAGTGTGTGGACAGGTGTCTTTTATACAGGTAATGAGTTCAAACAGGCGCAATTAATACAGGAAATGGATGGAGGATAGGAGGGCTTCTTAAAGACAAACTAACAGGTCTGTGAGAGACAAAAATTTTTGCTGGTTGGTAGGTGATCAAATACTTATTTCTTTAATAAAATGGAAATTAATTATTTAGAAATCATACAATGTGATTTTCTGGATTATTTTTTTTGATTCTGTCTCTCACAGTTGAAGTGTACCCTTCGATGAAAATTACAGATCACTTCGTTCTTTGTAAGTGGAACTTACAAACTAGAAAAATTCTGCAGTGTATCAAATACTAAATATTGTTGAAAGATTTATGATCAAACTCTTGATGTCACCCAAAATGAGGATGGGTTCCCCTTTTGAGTCTGGTTCCTCTCAAGGTTTCTTCCTCATAACATCTAAGGGAGTTTTTCCTTGCCACAGTCGCCATGGCTTGCTTATCAGGGACAAATTCACACCATTCACCTTAACTGTTGATTTGTGTAAAGCTGCTTTGAGACAATGTCTGTTGTGAAAAGCGCTATACAAATAAACCTGACTTGACTTGACTTGAAATACTTATTTGCCCCACTTCAAATATTCATTCAACTTCATTTTGTTTTATGTTTTGCTTCCTGGCTAAGTTTCATGACTACTAAAGCTGACAACATCCTGGATTGGCCTCACTACATGCTGATTAAGCTACTTAGAACTAGAATGGTCTAACTGCTAGTACATTTCTTAAAAAAAACATGTGTACTACATAGTGCATAGAATGAGGAGTTGAAAATATTTGCTCAGTGATATCAGCATAAACCTTCCTTCCCAAGCAGGCTACTAAAAATGGAATCTAGGTGGAAGAAAACAAATCTGGAGGGAAAATTTGATAAGTTGTAAACAGGCTCTGACAGCTACAGTTTGAATCCTTTTTTTTTATACATAGTTTACTTTTTGAAAAGCATAACTATCCTAGACATTTATTTAACACAGTAGATAGACTGACCAAGATTCACACACTCTGGATCCACACCAGTGACTAGATGAGGAACAAAGTAATCATTGATCGCTTTTGATTGGCAAATAAATGAATGGTAAACAAATTATTTTCGTAACAATATTGAAAATGTATGAATAGAAACTGGAAATTGTCAGCCAACTGTGGTAGCTACCCACTTAACTGAAAATAGTAATCCTTATACCCCACAAGCTGGTAAATAATTTTTTATTATTATTCTTGGTAAGTTCAGAGAATCTAATACTATCAGCAGTAATGATGTCCTTTTCTTGCCAATTAAAAATCACCACAAGTAATTTTAAAAGACGCCTGTGTGTAGCAAGTCAGTAATATATTTTTGGAGAGTTTTGCTCATGTGGGTTTCTTCTAGATTCTCTGGTTTCCCCTTCTGTTACATAGTACCCTAGGTATGAATAAGTATGTGAATTCATTTCAATTTCTACCACAATAACCCTGACCAGGAAACTTGACCTCTTTACAAAGGAAATAACACAAATTATGCATTTAAGTTCTCACAATGTTCTCTCTATCGTTTTATCTTTGTAGTCTTTATTATGCTTATGACATATGCTTATGTATTTGACTAGTCTTATTATCCTCCGGTTTGCAACCTAGCTAGTTAGCATACACTATATGCACATATACTGTACCTAATAAGTACTGGATACAGTAGTTATTATGGGATAATTCCACAAAAATATTAGCAAATAATAAGCCACTTAAGCACAGCGTAATTCACTAAAATAACATCTAATTTTATTTTGGTTACAAATTGCATTACAGACCTAAACACTAAAATAGCTATACTGTTATACAGTATATACAGCCATGACCTGTACATAATGCATATCCATTCTTATATGTACATAAATGTATTTAATCATAACCCAGCAAATCTCTTCTAAGATGCTCCATTTATTTGGTTTTTAACATTGTCTTTTTTTAATAAATTTTACACCTCAATGCTCTGCTTTCGTGCACAGTAATAGGGGGAATGCTTTTTATAGGTACATGAAGACCAGCTCTAATGAAAGGTGCTGGGATACTGCTAAATAAATCCCTTGATGGTGTAACTATCAAGCAACTGAGCATGAGGGCAGACCATAGCAGGGGTCTTTCTCTGTTTCACACATGTCAGAGATGATTGATGAACTCCTATGTGAGCCATTGCCCTTATGATTCTTTAGATCATTTATAAAGTTATTTTTGTTCATCTCAAACACTCCTAAACTCACTAATGCTGCCTGCATATGCATGTGTGTTTATCAGTGCTGTCACCATTTACTGTTTATCCTTGGGTGTATTCCAGAGCGACAGGAAGCCATGCAGTATTCAGCAAGGGGAGAGGAGGTTTCGTGTTGTGATGAACTGCCTGGGAAGTGATCCCATTATTCCCAACCCCGTGCTTGGCAAGCTCCGTAAAAGACATAAACTCCTGATGTCTAATCCTGTTAGTGGCAGAGCCTCAACACCACTTACTGTTTTTTTGGCACAGTGACAAAATCAATGAAAAAAAACATACATTTATGTAATGCATTATTATATACAGATAAACACCATCATTAGTCAAAACAATATAATACCAAAACCAAGTAAAGGCAAGAAAATGTTTATAAGCTTTCTTTGAAAAAAAAGGGGAAGAAAATTCTTATTGGCAATACCACAGCAGATGAAATTAAATGCATCATGCTTTCCATCCACTTGGCAGGGGCAGAGAATGGTTCTGAGATGTTCACTGGGTGAAGACTGATTGGCTTGTCAGCATGGGGGATTTGACAATTTGATGTTTGACAGCTTCCTGTCACTATTGGGATTGGGGACCATACCTTTGGGAGAACAGAGCAAGTGCTGATGTGCACAGAGAACAGGTGGAATCTAGAGGAAATGGGAAAATCATCTGTTACAAATATCAGAGAAACCTGCTGAGATTGTTGTTACTGTGGCCTCGCATTGGATAAGTATATTCTTATTGTAAAGTAATGAGCGTCATACGGTGCATCCATTTGTGAATCCAATTAGCAGGACCTGGTGCATAAGGACTGTTTAAATGTAAATATGATATTCTATTTACATTTACATTTGCAGCATTTGACAGACACCCTTATCCAGAGCGACGTATAAAAGTGCTTTGAGTCTCTAGCAATGAATTAATCTACACTGGTACGCAAGATTACAAACTTAATATAAATATTACTCTTGAATTCTACAAAGCAAACTTGGAAAGTGCTAATTTAATTATTTCAGAAAGAGGTAGGTCTTCAATCGTCGCTTGAAGATAGCCAGGGACTCCGCTGTACGGACATCTAGGGGAAGTTCATTCCACCACCTCGGTGCCAGAACAGAGAAGAGCCTTGTAGGCAAGCATCAGTGTTTTGAATCTGATATGCGCAGCAGTGGGGTGGTGTGGGAGAACTTGGGCAGATTGAACACAAGTCGTGCAGCTGCGTTTTGGATCATTTGCAGTGGACGAAGAGGGTTCAGGGGAAGACCTGCTAGCGGAGAGTTGCAGTAGTCCAGTCTTGAAATGACAAGCGACTGAACAAGCCCCTGGGCAGCCTGTGAGGACAGAAATGGTTGAATCCTTTGGATGTTGTAGAGAAGAAATTGACAGGAATGAGCCACATTAGAGAGATGTGAGAAGAAGGACAGTTCATTGTCCATAGTTACGCCAAAGTTACGAGCAGTGGCTGAAGGGAAAAGCAGAGAGTCATGAAGAGTTATTCGGAGATCTTGACCTGGAGATGAATCACCTGGGATGACCAGCAGTTCTGTTTTACTGAGGTTGAGTTTTAATTGATGAGCACTCATCCATGAAGATATGTCTGTCAAGCATGCCGAAATCCAAGCGGAAGCTGTGGTATCTGATGGAGGGAAAGAAAAGATTAGTTGAGTGTCATTTGCATAGCAGTGGTAAGAAAACCCATGTGAGAATATGACTTTACCAATGGAGTGGGTAAAGAGGAAGAAAAGGAGGGGACCAAGTACCGAGCCTTGAGGGACACCAGTGGTGAGTCTGCATGGGGCAGATATGGATCCTCTCCATGTTACCTGGTATGAGCAACCTTCCAGGTAGAAAGGTTGACTGTGTCAAATGCTGCTGAAAGGTCCAGGAAGATAAGTACAGATGACAGCTTGGCTGATCGAGCAGCATGCAGTTTCTCAGAAACAGCCAAAATTTGAGCCCAGACTGGTTTGGATCAGGTTGTTCTGTGAGATATAGACAGACAGTTGGTTAAAAACAGTGCGTTCCAGAGATTTAGAAAGAAAGGAAAGAAGTGATACCGGTCTGTAGTTGTTGATGTCTGATGGGTCCAGACCAGGTTTCTTTAAGATGGGAATGACCCTTGCTTGCTTAAAGGTAGTTGGCACATAGCCAATTGTTAAGAACCCATTGATGATTGTAGAGATGAAGGGCAGGAGATCTTGTGTAATGGTCTGAAGCATAGTTGAAGGCATTGGATCCAGAGGACAGGTGGTGGGATTGCAAGATTGTGTGACTTGCAGTATCTCATCTTCTGTTAAGATTGAGAAGCTTGACATCAAATAAGTAATGGATTCCTGGCTGTGTTGTGTAGTCATTGTTGGGAAGGAAGTGATGGTCTGTCAGATTTTCTTAATCTTTTCATCCTAGGTTCACACATAAAACATAGGTCTCTTTTCATAATATTAAGCACATGTTGCGTTACTGTAATAATTTTCCAATTACCTTAACAGCTAATAAGACATTTTTGCATGTACTTGGGATAAAAAAAAAAACAACAACAATTAATATTATTCACTTTCCCTCATTTTTTTGTACCTCCCAAATATATATAATTTATTTATTTCAGGTTGGACATGCAGCAAGTACAGTCCCTCACACTCAACATTATTCCTTGTACTTTATATTCATTCATATTTACCACTCAAATATTTAACACATCCATGTTTACTATTAGATCAGCATAATCGATAAGCGAGTTTTTCAGAGCACTTTTTCATGGTTTGGGAGTTATGTGGAGGAGGAGCTCAGAATGCTTCTTATTAGTACAAACAATTTAACCAAAGCACACCTGTTGCAGCATTTGCTTGGTGTAAAAACAGATGATTTGGCAAATTAGTGCTACAGTGTTCTTCCTTGTGTTCCCTCAGTTGTGCCAATTTGTTATCTTTTACTGAACATCTGTGTACCTCTCCTTTCAAACAATCATGTATTTTTTCTTATACCACATAGTCAATAATGATTCCACTTTGTAGTTTTAGTCTTCTTATTTCTTATTGTGTATGTGCGCTTGTGTGCATTCTTCATATTACTAATATTTACACATTTTTACATATGGCAAAACATATTAAGATGGGCTAAAATTGTGTTCACACACCACATTCATCTAGAGCAATATAAAATCTTAATCCTCACTTAACCTGTGCCAAGTATTTTTGTGCTAAAACAGGAAATGTCAAAAGATCTGCATATAAATTATAAAACATTAATGGTTTGGAACTATATTCTATGGCCATAGGTTTGTGGACAACTGGCCACCTATATGTGCATTCTGAACACTCCATACCAGATTTAAGATTTTATTCTAACTGCTGTTGTCCACTGTTCTTGAAGAACATTCCAACAGATCTTTACTTTCACTGTAAAAAAAAAACTTTTCTTTGTAGTAGTTTTTTTGTCCAACAATACGTTTATTTGTAGAACCGAAATGAATTAGTTATTTACTGTAGTACAAAGATATTTGTTGGCTATTCTCTTGTAATTGGGTACTGAGAAATTGTGTTTGTTAGAACTAGGAACTAATAAATGTATTTAACAATACAGTATCTCTCAGAAAACAGTGGGACTTGTTAATGTGTTAAAATTATCAAAGATTTTCACCATAAGATGACAACTAAACCTACACACAAACTTGCATACAAATAGTTGAGTGTAATATATTTTACAGAAAACAATAATAAATATACAAATTAGTGAATAGTAGTGGAAAAACACATAAGGGATGTAAAAGGGCAACTTAAGCACTAATAATAGGGAATAAGTATGCACGTTTGTTATGTGTCTGCTTTTTTCCACTGCTCTCCTCCTCCCCCCTTTTTGTTGGCATTTGTCTTCAGCTCTTTACTGTCTATAGGTGGAGCCACCTGGTAATTGAAATGGAGGCCTGGAAAAAAGGACCAATGATGAGCAAGAGCCCTACCAGAGGAGGCGGAGCTTTCCATTTAAAAGCAGCTTCTGAAGTCCCCCGGGGGGTTGTTGCTAGTTGTTGCTAGTGTCTCAATTATACTAGCTCACCTAGTTGAGGAACAGGTAAGAATGTGCGCACGCCTACATTTCACCACATAGGTTTTTGCTATTTGTTTAGACACCCTAGTTAGAGGGCAGGTGCCACCCACTGTATTTTCTGGTAGCATAGCCTAGAGTAGTTAGCTAGTCTGTTCCTGTTTGTTATTTAGGGTAAGCTTCCAAAATACAGCATAGAGTAGAACTTTTTTCTTATGTTCATTTCTTTGGCACTGTCCATGTTCTTTTGCCAGTGTGAGTCTAGTCTTCTTGACTCTGGGGAAACTCTTGGAAATTGTTTACTGCACTTGACCATTAAAACAATAAATACTCTAAACTCTGGTCCTGCTTTTTGTC
The DNA here is from genome assembly GCA_039877035.1 of Silurus lanzhouensis. Classification (NCBI taxonomy): domain Eukaryota; kingdom Metazoa; phylum Chordata; class Actinopteri; order Siluriformes; family Siluridae; genus Silurus; species Silurus lanzhouensis. Next base: position 8,691,655 of record JBCEWE010000454.1, on the reverse strand, counting down.
CAAACAACCCGTAACATCTAAATGGTTATTGTTCCCACACTCCCTAGTCCTAGCCAAGGTGGGAACGTAACAACGTTTCATATCACATTAGAAGTCATGAAGTTTTGCATAAGTTCCAGTCTTACAACAAGACAAAGGACGGACTAACGAAGCTAAATGAAGTAAAGAATGACTAAGAAGTTGATTGTTCTTGTAATGTATTAGTACTGTTAAAATGAATGGAAATTAAAGTTTCATGTTCAATTTGCTTTAAAGCATGATTATACCAGGCATTTGACACCAAACACTGCAAAATTTATTAGTAAAATAAAATAAATTAAATTATCTGAATGTAATGCGAAATTTGCTACTCACAAGTCTTGGTGTTTGACCACCATGTATTTTGTCAACCTCATTCTTTTTCTTGCATACGCATTTGTTGGTGCTTCTGCTTGACCCATGGCTTGCCAAATATTAAACATGAAATAAGATATTGTTTAAAAATATTATATCCAGGATATGACCAGACAAAAAAACAACAAAGGCTTTAGAAGCTGTAGATAACTATATCTCTGAAACAACAGGGGTTTCTTTCAAAGGAGGTGCAGTAATGAAGATGCTTCTTGGTTGAATAAGGTGTTGCAGATGAATAGAACATTAAAGGTATTGGTCAGTTAAAATAGCAGTCACACCTTTGTTAAATTAAAAGGCGATGAGTAACATGAAACATATCTTGTTGCCTTTTAAATATGCAGGATTATGTGAATAAATGCATGCATCTTATCTGTTACAATGCATAATTGTTTATGTTACTTCTGGAAATACTAGGAAACACTTGTACACTTGTCAGGGATTTTGTAGCTTTAGAGTCAGATACATTGTATGATTAATCAATTCTAACAAGTCAACACAGTCATTAACTGAAACAGAAACAGCTTTTGTAAGGATCTTAAAACTGGGTGAAGAACAGCCAAAAGAATTGAATCAGTGCTGAGAAATACAGGCAGATATTTATCATATCATTATTAGGACTTATGATGCAATACCATTACAGAGGTGTGTGATTGGCCCCAAATTTATCTTGCAGCACGACAAAAACCTCTAACAGCCAGTGTCAATAAGAACATTTTTCAGCGTAGAGAAGAACAAGGGGTCTTGGAAATTACTGCTTAGGGTTCAGATTAGGGCCCTCACAGAGCCCTAATCTCAACATCATGAAATCTGTCTGGGATGAAATGAAAAGACAGAAGGATTGGAGGAAGCCTACATACACAGAAAATGTTTGGAACAACTTACCTGCCAAGTTCCTTCAAAATGTGTGTGCAAATATACCTAGAAGAATTGATGGTGCAGGCCAAGTGTGGTCACACCAAATATTTACTTGATTTGGAGTTTTCTTATGTTTAATAAATTTCCATTTTGTTAATTGTAATAATTACTTCTATTTTTAAAAAGCATATATACAATGAGAATACCAGGGTCCCCTGGTGGTCTAGTGGTTAAGATGCAGCGCTCTCACCGCTGCGACCCGGGTTCGATCCCCGGTCAGGGAACCAACCCCAGCCACTCTCAGTGCCGGTCCCAAGCCCGGATAAATTGGGGAGGGTTGCGTTAGGAAGGGCATCCAGCGTAAAAACATGTGCCAAATCAAACGTGCGGAGGATCCGCTGTGGCGACCCCTAACGGGAGAAGCCGAAAGAAAGTTTAAACCCAGCCATTAGGGAGGCACAAGCCAGTGCATTCTTAGTGCCGGTCCCAAGCCCGGGTAAATGGGGAGGGTTGCGTTAGGAAGGGCATCCAGTGTAAAACATGTGCCAAATCAAATATGCGGATCACAAATGAGAATTTCATACCGGATCGGTCGAGGCCCGGGTTAACAACGACCGCCACAGGTATCGTTAGCCGACAGGGTACCGGTGGAAATTGGGCTACTGTTGGCCGAAGGAGGAAAAGGAGAGGAGGAAGACGTCTACAGAGACGGCAGGGAAAGGAGCAGTGTAGGAGAGTGGAGGTTAGGGTTGGTACTTTAAATGTTGGTACTATGACGGGTAAAGGGAGAGAAGTAGCTGATATGATGGAGAGGAGAAAGGTAGATATGCTGTGTGTTCAGGAGACCAAGTGGAAAGGGAGTAAGGCCAGGAACATTGGAGGTGGATTTAAACTGTTTTATCATGGTGTGGATGGAAAGAGAAATGGTGTAGGGGTGATTCTGAAGGAAGAGTACAGTAAGAGTGTAGTGGAGGTGAAGAGAGTTTCTGATAGGGTGATGATCGTGAAGGTGGAAGTTGAAGGGATGATGATAAATGTCATCAGTGCCTATGCTCCACAAGTTGGCTGTGAGATGGAGGAGAAGGAAAGATTCTGGAGTGAATTAGATGAAGTGGTAGATGGTGTACCTAGGAAAGAACGGTTGGTGATTGGGGCGGACTTTAATGGGCATGTAGGTGAAGGGAACAGAGGTGACGAGGAGGTGATGGGTAGGTATGGTTTTAAGGAGAGGAATGTGGAAGGGCAGATGGTGGTAGATTTTGCTAAAAGGATGGAAATGGCAGTGGTGAACACTTATTTTAAGAAGAAGGAGGATCATAGGGTGACGTATAAGAGTGGAGGAAGGTGCACACAGGTGGACTATGTGCTATGCAGGAGATGCAACCTGAAGGAGATTGGCGACTGTAAGGTGTTGGCAGCGGACAGTGTAGCTAGACAGCATAGGATGGTGGTTTGTAGGATGGTTTTGGAGGCGAAGAAGAAGAGGAGGAGAGTGAGGACTGAAAGAAGAATAAGATGGTGGAAACTGAAGGAGGAAGAGTGTAGTGTGAGGTTCAGGGAAGAGGTCAGAGAGAGGCTCAGTGGTGTTAAGGAGGTGTTGGATGATTGGGCAAATACTGCAGGAGTGATGAGGGAGGCAGCTAGAAAAGTACTTGGTGTGACATCTGGAAATAGAAAGGAAGACAAGGAGACGTGGTGGTGGAATGAGGAAGTGCAGGAGAGCATAAAGAGAAAGAGGTTGGCAAAACAGAAGTGGGATAGACAGAGTGATGAGAAAAGTAGGCAGGAGTACAAGGAGATGCGGCAGCAGGTTAAGAGGGATGTGGCGAATGCCAAGGAAAAGGCATATGAGGAGCTGTATGAGAGGTTGGACACTAAGGAAAGAGAAAAGGATTTGTACCGATTGGCCAGGCAGAGGACCGAGCTGGAAAGGATGTACTGCAAGTTAGAGCAGTAAAGGATGGAGAGGGAAATGTGTTGACTAGTGAGGAGAGTGTGTTGAGAAGGTGGAGGGAGTATTTTGAGCAGCTGATGAATGAGGAAAATCAGAGAGAGAGAAGGTTGGATGATGTGGAGTTGGTGAAGCAGGATGTAGATAGGATTAGTAAGGAGGAAGTGAGAGCAGCGATTAAGAGGATGAAGAGTGGAAAGTCGGTTGGACCAGATGACATACCGGTAGAAGCGTGGAGATGTTTAGGAGAGATGGCAGTGGAGTTTTTGACCAGATTGTTTAACAGGATTTTGGAAGGTGAGAAGATGCCTGAGGAATGGAGAAGAAGTGTGCTGGTACCGATCTTTAAGCATAAAGGAGATGTGCAGACCTGCAGTAACTACAGGGGTATTAAGTTGATCAGTCACACCATGAAGTTATGGGAAAGAGTAGTGGAAGCCAGGCTGAGAGAAGAGGTGACCATCTGTGAGCAACAGTATGGTTTCATGCCGAGGAAGAGCACCACAGATGCCTTATTTGCTTTGAGAATGTTGATAGAGAAGTATAGAGAAGGACAGAAGGAATTGCATTGTGTATTTGTGGATTTAGAGAAGGCGTACGACAGGGTGCCAAGAGAGGAGTTGTGGTATTGTATGAGGAAGTCAGGTGTGTCAGAGAAGTATGTGAGGGTGGTGCAGGACATGTATGAGGACAGTGTGACGGCAGTGAAGTGTGCAGTAGGTACGACAGACTGGTTTAGAGTGAAGGTTGGACTGCATCAAGGATCGGCCCTGAGCCCTTTCCTGTTTGCAGTGGTGATGGACAGGTTGACGGACGAGGTCAGACAGGAGTCTCCCTGGACTATGATGTTTGCGGATGATATTGTGATTTGTTGTGAGAGTAGAGAGCAGGTTGAGAAGAGCCTGGAGAGGTGGAGATATGCGCTGGAGAGAAGGGGAATGAAACTCAGTAGGAGTAAGACAGAATACATGTGTGTGAATGAGAGGGAGGGCAGTGGAGTGGTCCGGTTGCAGGGAGGAGAGCTTCAGAAGGTGGAGGAATTCAGGTACCTGGGGTCAACAGTGCAAAGTAATGGAGAGTGTGTTAGAGAAGTGAAGAAAAGAGTGCAGGCAGGGTGGAGTGGGTGGAGAAGAGTGACAGGAGTGATTTGTGATAGTAGGGTATCTGCAAAATTGAAAGGGAAGGTTTATAGGACTGTGGTGAGACCTGCGATGTTGTATGGTTTAGAGACAGTGGCATTGAGTAAAAGACAGGAGGTGGAGCTGGAGGTAGCAGAGCTGAAGATGTTGAGGTTTTCGTTGGGAGTGACGAGGATGGATAAGATTAGAAATGAGTTTATTAGAGGGACAGCGCATGTAGGATGTTTTGGTGACAAGGTGAGGGAGGCGAGATTGAGATGGTTTGGACATGTGCAGAGGAGGGACATGAATTATATTGGTAGAAGAATGCTGAGGATGGAGCCACCAGGTAGGAGGAAAAGAGGAAGGCCAAGAAGGAGGTTCATGGATGTGGTGAGGGAAGACATGCAGGTGGTTGGTGTGGGAGAGGCAGATGTAGAGGACAGGGTGGTATGGAGACGGATGATCCGCTGTGGCGACCCCTAATGGGAGCAGCCGAAAGAAGAAGAAGAAGATATACAATGAGAATACAAGTCTAAATATAAATGTATATATTGTACAGTGAGGAAAATAAGTATTTGAACACCCTGCTATTTTGCAAGTTCTCCCACTTAGAAATCATGGAGGGGTCTAAAATTATCATCGTAGGTGCTTGTCCACTGTGAGAGACATAATCTAAAAAAAAATCATATGATTCAGAAATCACAATATGATTTTTTAACTATTTATTTGTATGATACAGCTGCAAATAAGTATTTGAACACCTGAGAAAGTCAATGTTAATATTTGGTACAGTAGCCTTTGTTTGCAATTACAGAGATCAAACGTTTCCTGTAGTTTTTCACCAGGTTTGCACACACTGCAGGAGGGATTTTGGCCCACTCCTCCACACAGATCTTCTCTAGATCAGTCAGGTTTCTGGCCTGTCGCTGAGAAACAAGGAGTTTGAGCTCCCTCCAAAGATTCTCTATTGGGTTTAGGTCTGGAGACTGGCTAGGCCATGCCAGAATCTTCATATGCTTCTTACAGAGCCACTCCTTGTTTATCCTGGCTGTGTGCTTCAGGTCATTGTCATGTTGGAAGACCCAGCCTCGACCCATCTTCAATGCTCTAACTGAGGGAAGGTGGTTGTTCCCCAAAATCTCGCAATACATGGCCCCGGTCATCCTCTCCTTAATACAGTGCAGTCGCCCTGTCCCATGTGCAGAAAAACACCCCGCTACCACCCCCATGCTTCACAGTAGGGATGGTGTTCTTGGGATGGTACTCATCATTCTTCTTCCTCCAAACACGTTTAGTGGAATTATGACCCAAAAGTTATATTTTGGTCTCATCTGACCACATGACTTTCTCCTATGACTCCTTTGGATCATCCAAATGGTCATTGGCAAACTTAAGACGTGCCTGGACATGTGCTGGTTTAAGCAGGGGAACCTTCCGTGCCATGCATGATTTCAAACCATGACGTCTTAGTGTATTACCAACAGTAACCTTGGAAACGGTGGTCCCAGCTCTTTTCAGGTCATTGACCAGCTCCTCCCGTGTAGTTCTGGGCTGATTTCTCACCTTTCTTAGGATCATTGAGACCCCACGAGGTGAGATCTTGCATAGAGCCCCAGTCCGAGGGAGATTGACAGTCATGTTTAGCTTCTTCCATTTTCTATTGATTGCTCCAACAGTGGACCTTTTTTCACCAAGCTGCTTGGCAATTTCCCCGTAGCCTTTTCCAGCCTTGTGGAGGTGTACAATTTTGTCTCTAGTGTCTTTGGACAGCTCTTTGGTCTTGGCCATGTTAGTAGTTGGATTCTTACTGATTGTATGAAGTGGACAGGTGTCTTTATGCAGCTAACGACCTCAAACAGGTGCATCTAATTTAGGATAATAAATGTAGTGGAGGTGGACATTTTAAAGGCAGACTAACAGGTCTTTGAGGGTCAGAATTCTAGCTGATAGACAGGTGTTCAAATACTTATTTGCAGCTGTATCATCCAAATAAATAGTTTAAAAATCATATATTGTGATTTCTGGATTATTTGTTTTTAGATTGTCTCTCACAGTGGACATGCACCTACGATGACAATTTCAGACCCCTCAATGATTTCTAAGTGGGAGAACTTGCAAAATAGCAGAGTGTTCAAATACTTATTTTTCTCACTGTATGTGTATGTACATGAATGAAAACCAAGAAAAAAAATCATTATGAAGGTAAAAACCTATATCTAGAAAGACTTATATCTTGCAAACCTTGCGTGGCAAACATTTTCCCTGTCTGGATTGTCATTTACACCCAGATAACCAAGACTGAAGCCAGGATTAGGGAAACTTGGGATATGATTGCTAAACAAAGCCATCTGGGGGTTGGAAAATCAAAAAGTGCATGTACAACTCTTGGCCATGAACTAGTGATTTTAAAATTGATAGATGCACAGTTGCAAAGCATTGTTGATCTACATACCAAACAGAAGAAAAAGTGTCTAGGATTTAAATTTCACGGTGAAAACCAAGAAGGTTGTTGAAAACTTGTAATTGTATAGTTAAAGCAGAATTTCTGAATGATGAAAATATATTTACATTTAAATGGTGCTTTTAAGTGCACTTTCTTACACAAAACTCATTAGTGTCTATAGTGTTTTCTAAACCTAATTGTGGAAACCCTTCCCATGTTAGCATAAAATAAACCTTGTTAATCAATGATATAGGTGTGCAAGCAAAGAGCGATAGAGAAATGTTCAGGATTGTGGTTATTTTCAGTCTGGTCTACCAGAGCAGAAATAAGAAAACAAGGACACTTACTACAGCAATAGATTCACATCACCATATGTGTTGTTAACATCATGTAACAAGGATGAGGTCAACATCATTTCCCAGGTGGGTTGGTGAAACGACAGCAGTACTGTAACTTTTTGTCACAAAGAAAATGTAAAACTAAATAAATATTAATTATTGATTTAAAAAAGCCTGGAGATTCATTATCATATGTATTTGGTGCCATGTTCTTTTATTTAAACCCTCCTGTTAAAGAAACAAAACATTGGTACTTAGAGAAAGCACTGACTGTACTGTAGTATGCAGTATGTCATACATTAGTCTGATGGATGGATATAGTGGAAAGAGTTTCACTGAACAAATCTTGTATTATATTTTTATATTTTTATATTCTTCACAATAGAATATACACATTTTATCATGACTAGTACCCTTTTGATTAAATAAACAGCTTTCTCAATTGTAAGGACTCGGGCAGTTTTAGATTACTAGAAAACATGGCCTACTTTTTTTTTCATCAGCCACTAACATACTAAGCTTGCCTGCACAAATAGCATCTTAGAACTACCAAGAGTAGGATGATTAAATATAAGCAGAATGATTTAATGTATTGATTTTTCCGTAATTGCTATGTCTGCTAAATTTCTGTCCTCCATGTGAAACGGAGGCAGTGAAAAGAATAATGGGAAAATGCGATTTACACTACTCTGGTTATAAAATGAAAAAGATAATTAGGTTATAGGGAGCAAAGACGCTGCAGCTGATCATGAAAAAAATAACACAATGTTTATCTGTGATTAGTTGCCAAGAGTGTCCCCAGAATGCACCAATTACCTGTGTGCATTAATTAAAGATCCAGTCAGAGCCTGCATTAAAGCGGAACAAGGGCCTCAGGACATAGATAAATCAATTTTCTGGAAATGCTGAGCATGATGATCACAAAATAAATATGATACACCTTAGGACATTAAAAATAAACATAGCACCCATGTCCAAAAGTAAAAATGCAACGTAATAAATTAATAAACTTTGTCATTTATCATGTTAATGTTATATTAATTTCTAACACTTTATTTTAGAGCTCAGGAATTAGCCAGTAAGTAATGACTAATAACTGCTTTTGTTAGTGACTAGTTATGGAGGTGTATGCTATTACAAACTATTTATAAGGCCTTTATTGGTTATTCTCTTATTTCATGTATATCTCTTTTAGCTCAATATCAAATACCCAACTACCATACATACACTACTAGTTTCCAACAACAAAATCCTAGAAATACATTGAATAACGCCTTTTTTTTGCCCTTGTAACTCTTTATTCAAAAAGAAAACTTACAACATCCAATGCTTTTACTGTTGTAACTGGATGTGGTGTTGTAAGTCCACGATGTAATGTTGGCAGTTTTTTTTCCTGTTCATGAATGTGATGGCAGATCAGCATATACAAAGTTTAGGTTTAAAACACTAAAATCGTTTTTCGACTCTAAGCACATTCCACTGCTAATATCTATCTACCAGCTTGTGGGTAGATATTCTGCCCATTTCCACTTGTTTCGCTAATAACAAAGATCTTGTTAGCTAGGAAGAAAAGGTACTAGTAGCTGGTATAGGGCAAAATACACGCTTGAGAAGTTCCCAGTGCATTCCCCTGTGTGAATGTGTAGCTTATAAGCATGAAATAGCTATAAAACATGTTTTCTGTTCTAGAGTGAACATTTGTTGTTTTACAGCATTAAACAAATGTTGTAAATGCAATACGAAAGGAGAAATTAAATACTGCATTAAAAAACTGTTTTATAGTTCAACAAGGAAACAGACATCTGTATATATACCAATACACCAATAATCACAGTTAATTTGCAAACAATTTACACATTATGTTATTAAATGTAACAATTTAAAAAATTCATTCAAAGTTAAAGTAATCCTTAGGTCAATTTTAACAACTACACCGAGAACAGGGAACATGTTTTATATTTATCTCATAAGCTACACATTCACAGTGTGAACTGGGAAGTGTGTATTTTGCCCTGTACAATCTCATTTAGAGTTCCATTAGGGCAAGTGTGCAGGTTTTAATTCTAACCAAACTAAAACCGCACCTAATAGTCTGTTGAAAGGTGAGATCAAATGATTAAGCGAATGGAATTAGATGTGAATCCTGCTTGATTTGAATGATATTAGAATGAAACATGCATTCACACCAGCCCTCAGTGGATATGACTCAGTTCTGCATTAGGGTATCAAATCTTCCGCTTATGTTCCAGAAAGATTATTCTTTAAAAATAATAATTAATATTCTAGATAATTTGTAGAATAAATAGTGGTTAAACTGTAATAAAACATTATAAACTCTAAAGTGTCTCTACCATTTAACTTTAACATTTGGAATGTATTCCTATTCTGAACCTTAAATAATACTAGTTCCATGTCAGTTTGTACTTACTTTACATATTCTGCATGTATGTGAATGTTCATTGCACTGTGTGAACATTCAGTTCTTGTGCCCACAAATGCTCTTCAAAATATAAAAGAATCCTATTTTATCCCAGATTCTAACCTAGATAGATATTTGATGCATTTTATTTGTATAAATGAAAAGACAGCATGAAAAGGAATGAAACTATTGTGTGTTGCCTTTGAAACAGACACACATTCTTGACATAAAGTTATATATGTCTACTTTTATGGTTTTTCATATGGTTATACATTTTTATGTATACAGTATTGTACAATGAACAGTGCAAAACTATAATCTCTCACATGAAATGCTAATGCAAGACCCTGAGAGGTAAAAGGAACACACTGTACTAACAATCGACTCTCCACCTGTTGGTTAATTGGCTATAAATGCAAAGGTGATATTCTGAGCTGCTAGCTTCAGGCCAAAAGCTCAGCATGATACAGTAATTGTCAGACACGTGCTGAAACTTTCTAATGTTTTTTTTTTTCCAGAGAGATTTTAATTAGAATAGTTGACATTTAATGACAAATTGTAGTTCATTTGTCTCCTCAGGCACCAAATAGCTTTGTAGACTTGTGAATGAATGAAAGCTATTGTTCTTTTAAATAAAATCCTTTGCTATTCTTTTGTCCTAGAGCGTTTGACCTGGGCACTTTAGCATATTTAAAAAATAGCAGATTTGAAAAATTACTAAAAAAGGGGACATTTTGATTGAAGACCTGTTTGTAAAACAGTGGGCATCATTCTTATAGTTGCAAAACCATATCTGAGGTCTTTTGAAAATGCAATACTTATTGTTTCATTGCCACATTCAAAAGTGTAATTACAAAAGTACAATAATACTTTTTTCACATAAATGTGTCTTGAAAAAACTGCCAAATCAGAATGCCCAATATTGACTTGACTGACACAGATTATCTGTGATTGTCTACAAAGCCACTTGTACTGATAAGATTATACATCCAAATGTAATAATTTGCTGGAATCACAGACAAATAAACATAAAAATTTCTTCTGTTCTTCCTACTAATTATATAAAAAAAAAAATGTGCATTTACATTATTATTAGTAGTAGTATTATTATTAGTATTATTAGTATTATTACATTTGTGGCATTGTTATTATTATTATTATTCTTATTATTGTTGTTATTATTATTATTTTATAATAAGAAGAAATGTCTCTTTTCCATTGTCTACAACACAGATGGCAATGTGCACTTGGAGCACTGACTGAAGTATCTGATTGGTTAAAATTATATCCATGTCAGCTTATTATGTGTTGCCTGCTCAGTATATAATTCATTTTAGACGACAGTTTTAAAATGCAATCCAATTTCCCTCATATGGTGGTGATGAGATCTGGCAGTGGCATTGTACCACTGTGCCCTCCAAGCATCTGGTTGTGAAAAAGCAGCAGAGATAAAGACAGAAGGAAAGACAGAGCACAGTATGTTAACATGACCTTGGCTTTATCCATCACTTGTGTGACAGCCAGAATGAATGGTAGGAGAACAGGGGTGAGACCGCCTCTATTTTTTCTGCCCTTTTCATGCAGTGTGAAAACCTTGAATTGTTACTTTAAATAGTGATAGTATTGCATTATGTCCACTACAGACAAATTAGGGACACTTTTACTATAATAGAAAGTGCTTTAAACTAAATGTGTACACCCTGAGATTTACTAATGAAACACTGACGTGCTGTATAGTTGACATATAATTTTGTCGTATTTACAGTCTAAGTATTAAACATCTTTTTGTAACATAAAAAAAATTATGTGGACTCACTTGTGGCTGATGACAGCAAGAGTGGTAATGGAAGGAAATGGTCCAATGGATTAAACACAGGAAACCTGCTTAATTTTCTTTTACAAATGGAATTACATTTTAGTTTTAAAAGATGTGTATTTCAGTGTCGACAGAAAGCAGATAAAATGATAAAACCACTATCATTGGGTGGTATCAAGATGTCCAACAGACAAACAAAAGTGTTTTGGCTATAATAATCTGGCAAAGAAATTTCTTTCAAAAGGATTCCAATATACAATAAATTTTAAGCACCCAAAAACAATACATAGTACAAGGTAAAGAGAGCAACAGTGTTATAACTGTATTAATTGGGGTGTATCCATAGGTTTTCCAAAATTATAGCTACATTTGAGGCAATGTTCATTATTGTATGCAGGTAGAATCCTTTTAACAGTTGATCATTTACATTCCTGTTGTTACCTTTAACTCTGACACCATTCCTCAATGAGCTTTATTTAGTGTTTGGCTCCTCACTGAAACTATTCTGAGGAAATTCCTTTATCTTTTTTTAAAATAGGTGAATAATGTGGGGAGAGTTCTTTCTGTAAAATGTAAAATCATGAGCCAGGGCCTTGTTGTAAGCCAGATTCAGATAAAAAGCTGAACGGATAACAGATTATTAGCACAAACCTTTTTCTTTAACATCAAACACCTGTGACATGCTCCTTTTTTTCTATTTAGAGAGAAGCAACTTGCATACTTGTATTTTTCTGCCTCATCCACATTCTGTCAGGGAATTAAATCAATTAGATTTTTTTTGTCCCTTTATCATAACCTTCTCTTTCCGCCATCTGCCTCTAGTCACTTACTCAGCATCCTGCTGAGTGTGAGCCATGCCAAAGCCACTTGTAGTTTACTGCAGATGAACAGGGAGAGTGATGCCGATTTGAGGTGGGCAGCTCATGAGAGGAGATTTTGCCCCTGATTTTGTTGTTACAGTGTCAGAATTTTTGTGACCATTAAAGAGTGTGTTCAAAACCCAGCAAGGCCTGCATAGGACTATAGTGAAATGTAAACGAAACGTTGTTTCTGCTTATACAACCTTTCCAGCTTTATCAGCTTATGCAAACATTTCTTATGCTGTACATTTTTTTTGTTTGTTTTTTGTTTTGTTCATGAATAAAGGTAAGTGTGTGGGGTAGTTGACGATGTACAAAACAATTTTACAGACAGTAGCAGTGCTTCAGAATTACTGTTGATGTGTTAACATTCTTCATATTTATTAACACTGTGTGATTGCAAGAGTGTCACAAGTGGTTTATAGGATTAACTTGTCTTGAAAGGCATTAAAACAGGATGAAACGCTGAAACACTGATGTGGCACTATACTTTATAAAGCACCTCTTATTAGCTGTAAGTAGAATCTGCTCTACATTTCAATAAACCAACACTGATCAATAAATGTCAGAGGTGCTTGCTGAATCTTCAATTAAAATGGATCCTTCAGTGCCTCTGTGATTAAGGTCGCAGTCAGCAAAGTCTGCACACCAGTGTACATTCTTATGCAGCAGAGGATTTTCGGCTTGAATTTGAGTTAAAATGGTGTGAACAACATTTTAGATAGAGAGAAAAAAGACATGCAAGAACATCAGAGAGCAATCTTTTGCTCCATGCCAGCAGCACTTTTTAGAATTCCATTCATGCAACTTACATATCACATTTACCAGCTCAGAATTTATATTTATATTTCAAAGGCCAGATAGAGAGAAAAACTCATGAGTATTCAACCGAATGAACAGCAGAAATTAACAAGCCTCTAAGATCCTTGTTTTCATTTTGCAAAAAGCTGCACTTAATGCTGTTATTGTCACTACAAATGTAAACACTTTTTATGTCAGTGAACACATTACAGTTGGCAATTTTGAACTTCTCATTTGCTGTAAATTTGGGATCACTCAGAGCTGGTCTGTCAAGTATTACAAACAGCATGCTCATTCGATCTTCCCATCCATCGTTCTGTATCAACTATTTAATAGAATAAAGATGGAGCAGCTGGTTGGTACATATAGAGCTGCCTGTACAATAAAATTGTTGTTGTTTTTTTTAGTCTCAGCACTCCTGAAAGCTTGTTTCAATGCTAAATAAAACTGATTTGTTGTACCTTAGCCAGCTGTCTGTTTTTGCATAGTATGCTTGTGTGTGAAAGAACTATCAAAAAAAATAAAAACAATTATAGACATGACATTTCCATCTGCATTCTGATGCTTTTCTCACTCAACATATGGACTCATTCCGGTGCCAAAGTGAAAATAAAAAAGACAAAGAAGATATAGATAGCACTGTATAGAACCTACCAACAATCCCTATTGGACTGATCAGCTTCATCTACTTCTGCCTTATAAAATGATAACACCCTTAGAAGAAAGATAACATGCTATAATGTATATAAAAATTATTTATGTACTGTACATTTCAACATTAGAGTAATGCTAGCAATGTTTACTACAAGGTAAGGTATAAGGTCCATATGTATAAAATAATATATAAATAATTTATTAAAAATGTATTGTATGAATAATAATTCAATATAATCATTTTTAGAACTACTTTTCAAATGCTTTCATCATGATTAATTAATATAGTTGCTAATCTTTAGTGCATATGACCAGTTGAGCTTTGTATAAATTGTAAGTAAACCAAAGACATTAACAAACTGGTTTGAGATCCAAAGCTACTCAGTGTTTTTGGAATAATATTACAATCATTTGTGACTACAAAGGCATAACTTTGTTGTAAATAGAGATGACAATAGAACATCATGGGAAAAACTGTATTTTTCATAACAAGTAAACATTTTAATAATATTAATACCGCTGTCAGTATGAGTACTTGATTCTGATTGGCTAATAAAAATGTGTGTTCTCAAACCAATGAATGAACCAGGAACTACAGTCAGTTTAATCATTGTCCTAAAAAAAAATTTGCTGCCTTATAAGCAGTTCAAAAAATAATAACATATAGTTACAGTTGCATGCAGAATGAAACAGCTATTCTAAAGATTTCCTAATTAGCATTCATAGATTAAAGGATTACATTGTATCTCATTTAATTTGCTAATTAAATGCTTTAAAGTTCAGTATAATACATATACTGTATTGAAAATCAGTAGGAGCAAGAAAGGGTACATGTGCATTAATAAGAGGGAGGGCAGTTGCATGGAGTATAGGTGATGAAGGTGTGAAGAGTGGCAGGAGTAATTTGTGATAAAAGGGTATCTGCAATATTGAAGGAGAAAGTCTTTGGTGAGACCTGCTATGTTGTAATGTTTAGAGACAGTACAATTGTCAAAAAGACATAAGGCAGAGCTGGGGGTGGCACATCTTTAGATGCTGAAATGTTGCTGAGAGTGACGAGGGTGGACAAGATTAGAAATTAGTTTCTTAGAGGGGATGTGCAGGTAGGACATTTTGGTGAGGTGAGAGAGGATAGATTGAGATGGTTTGGTGATGCACGAAGGAGGGGCATGAGGTACATTGGTAGAAGAATGGTGAGGATGGAACAGAGAGGAAGAAGGAAAAGAGAAAGGCCATGGAGGAGGTTTATGGATGGTGGTGAGCCCTAAGGAAGCAAGTATATAATATATATATATATATATATATATATATATATATATATATATATATATATATATATATATATATATATATATATATACAGTGGAACCCAGTTATGTCGATGTCCTAGGGGGTCGCCAAAAAGCATCGAGGTAACCGATGATCGAGATAAACGAAAATTAAAATGGCGGCAATATATTAACATGCTTGAAATTTCTTTATGTACATGATGTGCGTTATTAAATGAGAATGTGCATGCACGTGTTTTTGAAGGTTTTTTTTACAAAACAGCGTTGCAGCGATTTGTTTGATGAAGGCATGCTATAAAAATGTACATACGTTTGTTAACAACAAAAGGCATAAGTGCACCTACTAACAGCAGAGATTTACCAGTATACAATACAAACCACCGTCCATTCTCCATACAAACCTTTATTATATTCTCCAACATTATAAACACACAGATCGCTCAAAAAAAAACAAAAAAAACCAGCGGCTGCACAGTCTCACATTTGGAAGATGTGGAAAAATGTGGGAAAAAAAACCAGTAACTAAGTTTCTGAAAACTTATGACCATCAGGCTGAAGTAATCCGCACAAACACACAAATCAAAGTGTCCGAAAAAACTTACGTCCGCGATGCCGAGGGGGAGATAAGCCGAGAGAGAGAGAGAGAGAGAGAGAGAGAGAGAGAGAGAGAGTTTGTGAATGGAAAAATAGGGAAATTCAAAAATACCGCGACCGGCGGCACGGCGCGAAGCCGAAAAAAACCCGGAAGATCCAAAACCGAAGCCGAAACCAAAAACGAGGGACAGAAAAGTCTCAAACGTGAACGGCCGAAGGGGGCGTGGCAGGTGCTTTCTCGGCCGCTTTCTCTGAAGCTCCCGGCTTCAACTCCTTACCGAGAGAGCCGTGCTCCTTACCCTGCTCGGTAAGGAGTTGAAGCCGGGAGCGCCGCGCTCCTGTTTATCGCATAACATTTAACAAAAAAATGCATATGTGCACTTACTAACAGCAGAGATTCACCAGTATACAATACAAACACCTGTAGTATCTGTAAGGTTTGATTTTTCCGCCACTTTCGCGAGTTCTTCTGCGGCTGCACAGTGCCGATCCACATAACTGACATTAAAATTTCTATATATTCTATATATACATAACCGATAAAAAATGCTTAGAAAAAGCGAGAATTTGGCGGTTCCACTTCAAAAACGTCGACTTAATAGTGTTGTCGAGTTAACCGAGGGCGAGATAAGCGGGTCCCACTGTGTGTGTAAGTATATATATATATATATATAGGTCTAAAAGACATGAGGTGGCGCTGGAGGTAGCAGAGCTGAAAATGTTAAGGTTTTTGTTAGGAGTGATGAGGATGGACAGGATTAAAAATTAGTTTATTAAAGGGACAGCGCATGTAGGACATTTTGGAGACAAGGTGAGGGAGGTGAGATTGAGATGGTTTGGACATGTGCAGAGTAGGGACATGGGGTACATCAGTAGCAGAATGCTGAGGATGGAGCCACCAGGAAGGAGGAAAAGTGGAAGGCCAGGGGGAAGGAGGTTTATGGATGTGGTGAGGGAAGACATGCATGTAGTTGGGTTGCAAGAGGCAGCTGTAGAGGACAGGGCGTATGGAGACAGATGATCTGCTGTGGCGCCCACTTATGTGAGAAGCTGAAGAAAGAAGAAAAAGAAGAAGAACAAGATATATATGTGTGTGTGTGTGTGTGTGTGTGTGTGTGTGTGTGTGTGTGTGTGTGTGTGTGTGTGTGTGTGTGTGTGTGTGTATAAGTGCTAAGGTTTGGTTCAAAGTTGGGGATTCTTTATAAACCTTTTATAAACAATATTGCCCATATTTTCAGTTTACCTAGGTGCATTTCAAAAAGATTTTTCATACTGTAAATTATTTTAGTAATACTGCAAGTCATGATTAATTCACAAAATGAGGTAACGGTTAACTTCTTCTTTCAGCTGCTCCCTTTGGGGGTCACCACAGCGGATCATCTCTTCATATGCCTCTTTCAAACCAACCTTCAAACCAACCTTCAAACCATGTCTTCCCTCACCACATCCATAATCTTCCTACTTGGCCTTCCTTTTTTCCTCATTCCTGGTGACTCCATCCTCAGCATTCTTCTACATAACCACTGCAAACAGAAAAGGGCTCAGAGCCAATCTTTGATGCAATCCAACCACCTCCACCTTGAACCAGTCTGTCATTTCTACTGCACACTTCACTACAGTCACACTGTCCTCATACATGTCCTACACCACCCTCACATACTTCTCTGCCACACATGATTCCTCATACAATACCACAACTCCTCTCTTGGCACCACGTTGTACGCTTCCTCTAAATCCACAAACACACAATGCAACTCCTTATGACCTTCTCTTTACTTCGCCATCAACATTCTCAAAGCGAATATTGTGTCCATAGTGCTCTTCCTCAGCATGAAACCATAATGTTGCTCACAGATGGTCACCTCTTCTCTCAGCCTGGCTTCCACTACTCTTTCCCATAACTTCATGGTGTGACTTTATTTCCCAATACTGCAGGTCTGCACATCTCTCTTGAACTTAAAAACCGGTACCAGCACACTCCTACTCCATTTCTCAAGCGACCTCACACCTTCCAAAATTTAGTTGAAAGGTAACAGTTAACTGATCATTATTATTAGTTGTTTATACAGTATATCACTTATTCTTCATTATCTTTTAATTTACAAGGTATTTTTGAATGAATGAAATGTATTTTTATGGAAGCATTAATTAAGTATTTATAATAATAATAATAATAATATAATTAATTGGAAACTTTACAAGTGTCATGTAATACTATTAAATATGTGTGTGCTAAAGCTTATTTAATGCATACAGCTTTAAATAGAAATACATTAGAAGTGTTAAAAATTAAATTTACCTTACTTTCATTAATTAGATTTTATACTTGAAAGTAACAAAAAGAAAACACAAAAAAACTACATGAAAATAGCCATCTTTATAAAAAAAAAAAAAAAACATAAATGACCCCCAAACTAAAAAGCATAAAACAATGCTTTTCAATTAGGATGTGGTGGTGGTGTTATTGTTATTGTTGGTGGTATTTTGTGAAAATCAGACACCAGGATGTGAGATGTGCATATGTGCTTCACTGCTATGATTGGTCTATAGAAGCACAATATTCTTGAGAAAGAGAGAGACGGTCAATTCTTATTCTAGCATGGCAAAAAGGCACAACATATGGGATAGTGGTGGGTGACAAATTGGGTTAGAACACTCATATTTCAATAAGTCACTGGGCATGCTTATATATTAGGGGCAAAATAAATTGACAGAGAGCATTTGAATGAACAGAACAGCTTGGAAAGCTCTTATCAACCTGCCCTAAGAAGAAAACAATCACTCAATGCACAAAATAAATTACCACTAACTTATGCATTGCCATGTCGAACTTTGAATGGCTGAGTTGCTTTCACACTGTTCTTACTACACTCAAGACCTTAATGAATCAGTGTTCAAGGATCACTGCAGTGTATTATATTGCATTCATATATTACACATATACTGCCAAACAGTCAGAAATAAATGTGTTGATACTTTTATTTATAGAAATTTTAAATGCTGCATATTTAAACCTATGTAGACATGTTTTTATTTACCTTTATTTTTAACCTCACTAAACAGAGATCATGTAACCAAGATGAGAAGACAAAAAAATGGTCAGTCTATTTTAATTGCTAGGTTAAAAGTTAAGAAGTAGCAGAACTGTGGTGCAGCCAGTGCACTTGCACCCTGGCCTTAGATATCTTTGGTGTTAATGATACTGTGTCAGTAAATATTGATTAATTCAGTTTTATTTAATAATACTTTATGCAATCCACATTGCCATAATACAACTTTACTGAAATACAGATATAACATTTAAATTTAAATGTACCCTTAATGAGAAAGCCAGAAGAAATAGTAGTAAAAAAAGCTCCCTGATATGACAAGAAGATAGAAAGGAACTTTAAGAGTACCAGACTTAAATAAAAACTGATTTTGTTCTGGGTAATAGCAGATTAACCATTGAAGCAAACATAACAGCATCACTCTAGCTTATTCCTTGCACATTTTAGAAACAGTTACCGAATAACAAATGAATCTACATTTAAATTTACTTATTTGCCCAAAGCCGCAATCACAACCAACACATTGAGCCACAAATCTAATTCATGCCATTTATTTTTTATTTTTTTAGATCTAATGCATTTTTTTCGGTGAAAAATTTATTTGAAAGTAGAAAAGATTAAAACGTGATTTTTCTGATTTTTAGAGACCTAGGAGGTTTGTGAAATGGAAAATAAAACCAAAATGTAATCTTACAAGGAGGATCTAATCTCATCAAGTGATCTAAAAGTCACTAAATGTCCCACTATGTTTAATTACATTGCTTTGCTTACTTGAAGATCTTTGTTTCTAACAGCACAACGCCAGCCTACTTGGCAAAGTATCAGAAACTGTTTTAATTTTCAACAAAAAAGAGATTGCAGAAGGGAAGAGAAACAGAAGAAACAGAATTGGACAGGGCATCGCTACCAATTAGATGGGTTTTTTTTGTTTGTTGAGGTTTTTTTTGTTTGTTTTTTTTCAAATTCTGGTGTTTGTAGTACTTCATCTCCCTCCTTAACATCAATCTGTAGCTGCTACATTGTAAACTATCACAACTAAATAAGCAACGGCTAATGGTTCGATATTTGCACCTACAAGTTATTTTACTAGCGGTTGCCATTTATAGTATATTGATCTCTTGTAGTAGTGCATATAAATGTGTTTATTTGTTTAAGGAAAGGCTATTAAATTAGTGAATAAACACCATTAGCTTTGCTAATATTTTGTCCACTATTTAAGCCACTATGCACCATGTTACATACAGTGAATAAAATTTTTTTTTTTAAGGGCATAGGTATGGGCCAGATATAGATAAAGGGCATATGGCATAAAAATAATGGATAATAATGCAAAACTAATGGAGGAACAAATATTATCATATTGGTCAACTGCTTAATTAATATAATACAATTTAATGATAACTAATAATAATAATAATAATAATAATAATAATAATAATAATAATAATAATAATAAATAGTATGTTTACACCACATTTAAAATGTTCTAACAACTGCGCATTTCCGGTCCGCCATCATTACGAAAGCGGCCTCTAGAGGTGAATCACTGACGTCACGAGCTGTTTGTTTTTACACGTGAGACTGTGCGCTGTATGGAGAGAGCTATATTATATTTATAAAATCATTAATTATTTATATAATAATAATTTTTTTTTATTTAATTTAATTTGTAACAATTTTTTTTTTTTTTTTCCATTTTAAAAATATAGGTTGATTAATCAGTTATCGGCAAGTACGATCCAACCTAGCTATCAGAATCAGTAAAATCCACTATTGGTCAATCTCTAGTAATCTCTCTCTCTCTTTCTCTCTGTGTTTTTCTTTTTGCTTAGATGCATTTGTAAACTGCAGTAATAATGTAATAAAATAACTTGAACTTTTCAACATATTTTCACATCATGTCTTTTTGCAAGTATTATTGATAACAGTTTTGATAAATGCTGGTATTAATAAGTAGTATCGATAAAATGTAAATGATACCCATCCCTAGGCAAAACTTTCTATAAAAATGTATTCTATCAAAAATTTTAAACTTATAGGTCATAGGTCATAATCTATTAAGTTAATAAGTGATTATTTCAGAACAAATACAAAGTGAACTGAATCTAAACTGGTGATGAGGCTCCTGTTTGTGATTTACCTCCGGGGATAAAAGTGAGATAATGTGGATGATGTTTGTGATGAAAATGATTACTTGATTTTTTTAATAGATTTTTAATCTGTCATTAATGTCGCTAATGTTGTTTGCTTGATAAGTCCGTTTCTCAAGATAATATTAAATCAGGTTAGGATCTTTCTAGATAAGATTATATAGAGTTGACAACACAGTTATTAAGAAAAGTAATTAATCATTTATGATGCTTGTTTGCTTTTTTCATTAATAAAAGTATATTATAATTAAAACTTGTGGGTGGCATGGTGGTGTGGTGGTTAGTTGTTACCCTCACTGATCCATAGTCTTCTGCCCTGACCATGAGATTGGATTACTGTTTGTCTGCATTTCTTATATTCTCCCTGTGTTAATGTGGGTTTCCCCTGGTTTTTTTTTTGGTTTCTTCCTACTTCTCAAAAAGCTGCAATTATTGTGTGTGTATTTTCTGCAGGTCAGCTGCCGTTAGGTGTAAGTAAGGGTGTCAATGTGTGTATTTAGCTGTGACATAATAGAAAATGATAGTCTAAAAACTCAAAGATTACATTTTATACAAGCGGTCCTTTTCCTGTAAGTCAAGCAAATGATTTACAAAAATAATATGAAAAAGTAAATGTATGGCCTTTAACTGCTTCACCAAAGTAGACATAACCCATCATACTTCATAAAATTGTTAACTATGCCAGTGATCTTTCATGTGTTTTTAACAACATATGATATCATGTAAAAATAAAGTGAATCACATTTGATGTTATACTGACATTTGCCAATAGAGGACAAACCTCTCCATCAGTTTAGCATTCCTCTATTAATTAGTTGTTTACTGCTGACATCTCAAGACGTTATGCACTTTGCTGTGTGTATATATATATATATATATATAATTTTATACACTTAATAAAGTGAGAAATACTTGATGTCCTTAATGGCATTGTATTACGAATAAGTATCTGCCTCTATTTCTAAACATTAAGGATTCCATTAATCATGAAAGATTTCCGACTGTAGGTGGTCTAGTGGTTAGGACGCGGCGCTCTCACTGCTGCAACCCGGGTTCGATCCCCGTTAAGGTAACCAACCCCAGCCACTCTTAGTGCCGGTCCCAAGCCCGGATAAATGGGTAGGGTTGCGTTAGGAAGAGCATCCAGCGTAAAAACGTGCCAAATCAAACATGTGGATGATCCGCTGTGGCGACCCCTAATGTGAGAAGCCGAAATAACGTTTTTTTTTAGAAATGCATCCAAAACTTTCAAGGAACCTCCACCATGATTCATGCTTCACTATTTCCTTGTTTCCATGTCTGAGGAAACATATTTTTTTGGTCAAATCTTCATTACCTAGTTTGTTGCATATAAAACAATAAAGGACTAGGTGTTTTCAAACATTTGACAGGCACCATATATATAACAGTGAAGCAGGGCCAGGCTGGGAATTCTGCTCACAGTCCACAAGGAATGTGTATTTAAAAGATCTTGTGTTCTAAAAGGGCAACTGCTGTCCAGACGTTACAGCTCAAAGAGGGTGACCTAAAGCAGTCAGGCTTGGATGAGTGTAGAGCTTCTGGGATTAAATGTCACACTCCGTTCACTCCATAGCCAGCCTGCATCAGATAAACTATTTCATCTATACTGGGCTCTCTCAGTGACCTCTCTGCTCTGGCAGCTCTCAACCTTTAACAATTTGTTGTTGTTAGAGATTCTTATATGTTCACACATGGAATTAAACTGTTGCTGATTATTCTTTTTTGTTGTTGTTGTTGTTGTTTGTTTAATTGTTTTTCAAAATTCTTTTTTGTAATGAATCTAACTGATTATTTCAGGTGAGCTGAATTAAATACTAGCTGCTTCTTTACTATTTGCAACTATAAAAAAAAAAAAAAAAGTCTATACATGATTTTATTAATTACTAAAAGTTACTATCTATGGAGATGTAGGACAGACAGACATACTGAAAGATGAAAGAAAAAAAAAAAAAACTCCACTGTTTATAAAATTCATTTTATTAACTCACAATGTTAGACCTCCAAACTTTTGAAGAACTGAAAAAAATGAACTGAAATTCCAGGTACAAATGATAGGAGGTTGTCGTTTGATACAGTAGGTGTGAGAGAATTTATGCATGCTGATAGATATAGGAGAAAAGCCCATAATACACTACTAATAGGCCATGAGAACCAATTAAATGCAAAATATGTTGTCAGCTATAGAACAATTCTTATATAACCACCATGAACATAAAGTCTCTAAAGAGACATGGGGAAGGACACTTAAGTGACAGATTCCAGGCTGCACAAGGTTCAAAACAACTTGTATAATAGCTAAATGTAGCAGCTGAAGATTGTTTTCCCTATTGGTAGTCCTGTGACCATCCATTACATAGCATATTTTACATATCTTTGATTTGAAAGAGGCAGATGTAGAGGACAGGCTAGTACAGTATGGAGACGAATGATCCGCTGTGGCAACCCCTAATGGGAGCAGTCAAAAGAAGAATGAGATATTTTACATATCTTCTACATATTAAGATTATCTGTACTTAACATGATTAGCCTAATGGGAAATTGCAGATATAAAACTAGTTTTCAAGCATTTTTTTGGCAGCACATACCATGGTTATTTCATGCTTTCTGAGTGGAGATTCAGGTATATGAGTGTGCGTACAGTAAATTTGTGGATTTTGTCCCATAAAAACAAAAAAATAAATAATGCAATATACAGTAGTTTGCTTAGAAGCATGGAAGTTCAGGAATGCGTAGTGTACCGCTGTAATGCCAGAATCATTTAGTTTTATATTTTTCTTTGCATTCTGACAAAAAGCAGTAAAGTAAATGTGAGCAGTGATTGCATTCTTTGATGAGCTACTGGTTTAAGAAATGCTTGAGTGAAAGAAGTCAGTTGCAGGCTCCTATAGCTGCAGGCTGTTGGCAGCACTGACTTCCTTGAGGGAATATGTGTGCTGAAAAGGGAAAGTCTCATTAGTGCTAGGAAGATTAGAGCAGAGAATTCCTTTGTCGTCTTCTCCAACATTTTCCCGACACGCAGCACTTTTTGTCTGCTCTTGATTTAGCTGCCAGATGGGGCTGTGTTGTAGAATTCTCATTCCACATCTAGAAGGGACCACATGAAATAATGATGATAATAATAATAATAATAATAATAATAATAATAATAATAATAATAATAATAATAATAATAATGTAATAATTATGTGATAATAATATGTATTCTTATCAAGGCCAGGAATGCAGTGGATCCAAAATCTATGCCAAGAGCACTGGATCTTGGCATAGATCCTGGGTGTATGATGGAAATCTATTGTGGATGGGAAGACATTATCATAGACACATTTATACTTTGTTTGAGTACAAATTGTTACTTGCCTTAATTAGTAAAATAATAATTAATTAATAAATAACTGATGGGCCCAGTCCACCTACCAGCATGTTTTCAATAATGAGACCAAACCAATGTGGACACAGAGAGAGTTCTTGTTCACAGAGACAGTTGTTGTTTTTTGTGTTAGTAGTTAATATATAATTATTAATAATTATAAAATAACAAAATATGATTTATTCATAATAGTACTATACAATTAAGGGGTTATAAATTGTTTATGATTAGCAGAAGGTTTACTGTTATGAGTGATGCTTGTTTTTTGGTTGGCCAATGCATTGTGTAGCCATACTTCAAACTTAATCTATAGCAGCCTTATATTATTTCAATCTACCTAAAATCAGCAGTTGCTCATGGCCCTATATTTTAGTATGAGCCAGGACAACCATATTATGACCTTAAACTGAAGTAAATATATCACAGTTGGAACATGCTATAATACACAGATTCAGAACTGCATCCAGGACACACTCTAGTAGGTTGTTTTCAGTGGTTTTTGATGTGTGTGTCAGGTTTCAACAAAATCTCCAGCCCAGCTACATCTCAAAAGGCACATAAAGACCTGAAATACAAGCATTGTTAAAAAAAAACACTAAAACCTTTATAAATATTATTTTTCTTGGTTTTTTTTCTGTCTTTGCATTAAAAACAAGGTGACTCTGGGCCATATGTCTTTGTAAAAGGATATAAACATTGTCCACTCCATAATCCCCAATTCTTCTCTCTGTTTTTTTTATATATCTTTCAGTAGAAATGGTTCTGCACATTATAGACTTACAGCATGCACTTACAGTTTGGCTTTGTTTGCAAACACTTGTTAGAATGGATTGAATATTTGATCTTTATAGAGCATCTTTAAACAATCTTAGTCAATAACCCTGTCATTAGCTACTGTCTGCTGCGCCTCTTCCAATTTTCATTGAGAAAGCATAGAATGTGTTGCCTCTATGGGCCTATAATATCTACAGAGATGAATGGAGCAGTAAGCATGTTGTCCCATTATTTTAAAATGTCTAGACATCTAGATAAGTGATCAAATCAAATAAAGAGCTAATAACTGTAAAATAGCATTTCTCCTTAAATGCGTATAGCAGACAGATACATTAAATTTTGCCAAAAAAGTTAAACAAAATATCCAACTCAGATTAATAATTGTTGAAGACAAATTAAAAGAAATATGTTTACAAAACAATAACTAGAAAATTACATTGCTTAATTCAGCAGTTCATTTGTAAAAGCCATCAGGTAGCTGAGGTCCCATCTACTCTCACTCAATCTCTATTCTGTAAAAGAGGACATACACAACAATACAAGCTTGTAAAAACACATTACTACTGAGATGGAACATTTGGTATGAAGCAGAATCTACATCACCATGCATTCAATATCCAATTCTTCAGTAATAAATAGGATCTCAGAAAAAAAAAAAAAAAAAAAACATTTACCGTTTTGTTAGAAATTCAAATCACAAAAGAACAAGGAAGTACTGTCTTAAATTTTAAACAATAAAATTCATAATTCAATTACTAATATGTAAGCAATAATAATAAATATGATCCATTTATACATTTTAAGGTATGCTTCTGGTCAGTATATTAAACAATTATATTTTTAAAAAGGAATTTGCAACTAATGCATATAAATATACAACTGTTATATTTCGGCAGATCCGGCATCATCATACCAGTATTGCTTCAGGAATTAGCCACTACTGTTAAGTGAATCTTGTTGTAGTAAAGCTTCATGTGTGAATCGATGCTATCAACTTATTTTAATTAATTTTATTTTCCAAGAGATAGAGGATTTTCTAGATCATTTCTTTTTTCAGCCTAAAACATCCAATTATTCACTTGACGCACCCCTCAGGAGTGCCATCATTTCAGAGCCCTTTTTATCAAGCAGGACTAGGCTGCTCTTAATTAAGTCAGAAGTTTATTTGCCTTTCACCTCCACTCAGGAAGCTGGCATTAAAGTCATATTCCTGTCTCGCTTTTAAATTCAACTGACAATAATTTAGTCAGGACATGTGAGTAGTCCAGTGTGCAATGCTTATCTTGTAACTACTGAACTGTGTTAGACAGTAAATCATGTAAAATCTGTAAAACGTTTATTTTCCACCCAATCATTTTTATAAGATATTAGACTCTTTTTTTCAATTCTATCCAGAAAAATACATTGACATAATATACATAACATACATAATATACATAATAATGTCAGAAAGTCTGAATTTTCTAAACTGAGCAAAATAAACAGTGCTACTGGGTGGCTTTACAGTATTGTTTTAGTAATGTTTTCTTGACTTTTTGTGCTTCTCAGTCAGGTGTATGATTTTTATTTCATGTGAGCAGTAGGTATCATAGTTTGTGTCAGGTCAGTCTATATAAAGGTTGATGTAAGTGTATTTTTTTCATTGAAGTGCTACTTCTGGGTGGAAGCATTTAATGGTAGTAAGTTACCCTGAATTGTTCCAATAAGATGTAATGTTCTAGTGGGAAATCTCACATCCATCAGCCTATATAAGGACTGACCTGATTGATGCAAAACTATTATTTGTATGCTCATAAACACATTCACAGAAACACTTAACCTTTCAAAAGATTTTATTATACAATTGCCTAAGGCATTAAAGCCACCACAATAAAAATAAAAATTAAAAACAACCCATCCATAATGATTAAAATGATTTAGTAAATTAACTGCAAATGCACATGCAAATCAAGTACAACAACTACGCCTCCACTTTATTATGCAACTGGTTCAAGTAATTGTTACTTTTTTTTTTTTCTAGTTTTTAGAGCAATTGAAAAAAATAATATTACATTTAGCACAGTAGAAAAATATACGCTTTGGGTTTTCACCAAATGTTTACAATAATTAATAACTGGCTTTACTTGAGTATTTTTGATAATTTCCATAAAAAAAAAAAAATCAGATTTGGTTTTTTTTTTGTTTGTTTGTTTTACTGAACAACTAATTAAGTGTTTTTTAGTATAAGGGTGTGTGCACTATGGCCCTGACCAGAATAGTAACCCAAAGATGAATGGAGTAGTTATAATAATAATAATTTTGTCAGGCGAATGTCAAACCCCAGTATGTTATATACTATTGCGAAGAATTTCACAAAGTCCAGTGCTTTTGATTTTCTCCTATTGACCTCTTAAACTGACATTTTTTGGTGTAGAAACAGCTTTTTTTTAATCCAAGCTAAATTTCAATTGAAGTAGGGATTAAAAACTTCTTATAATGTTGATAAAGAGGCTGAGTGTTAAAATAAACAGACTTACACATATATAGTTTTTCTTTTATTTAAGTTATAAACAATATTACAATGCACTGTATATTAAGAATCCTTTGGGAATGTGTAGTGCTGAAGATTATTTAGCCAGGTCTACACTGCACCATAGGAAGAAAATGTGTGTAATGTTGTGTTTGATATTTAGAAATCACTGGTAGCATCAGTAACACCATATAATATTTCTGGTGGTATCTATATTGCACAGAATACTGATAATGCTGTAATATAACTGTCACCTCCCTATTAAGAGATATGAGGGAGCTTGGTGTGAAGATGCTGGGATAATGTATAACACTCACTAGCTTGCCTCATAAATTTTAAAGCAGAAGCTTTTGGTTTCTGTAGGGGGTCTGTAGAAATCTTTTTGTCATGCATGACAATATAAAAACTTGTTTGATGCCAAATCAAATGGCAGTTAAAACCAAATGTGTAGTGATATACTGAATATAAAACATTTCAAAAGCACATTCACAAGTACAATTGACTATTGTATGAGTTATGTAGCAGAATAAAATGCAAAAAGAAAAACAGATGATCTACTGTACTGTCACTATACAAAAAAACAACATTACAATAACAATAAAAATATCTTAATGGCATATGCAATTATAACCAGCTGTTCACTAGTCAAGTTTAGTTTCATTTTATTAATTGAGCTCCAAAGTGTAATGTATCCCTTGCTAATAACACTGTATGATCCAGTATCTAGTGTGATGTCAAATGTTTTTAAGTAGATTTTATCAAATAAAGGTAACAGCAGATTAAGTAGCAAATTAAAATATGCCCTATAGTAATGCTGGTTTAAGTTATAAGAACAGGCTCAAAAACAAAATTCAGCGGAAATCTTAATTGATTTTGTTTAGGTGTGCAGGAAATCAAACTATTTTTTAAAAGTGCATTTGTGAGTTTTTATGACATGAGTATTTACTTTTTATAAATGAATTGTGTTAATTACAAATATTGTCACACAACATATAGTGCATAATATCAATCCCGTTTAGTGATGCAAGGCAAAATCTCTGAGTTTAGCATTGGATGATCTTGCTTTTTGCATCCTCATACAGCTCAGCTTAGTTTGCAAGATATCCGGTGTTATCAGAGATGTTAATCACTAATACTTTGTCTGAGCTCCTTCTTTGTTCACTGTGCACAGCAAAACTGATGTCATACACCGTTCTAAGTAAAGGAGAATTAATTGCTTGGTGTATTTGGAGAAAGGGTAAGCATGTATTGACATTTGCAGAACTGAACAGACAAGGACCAGCCAATAGCTACAACAAATTGCAATAAGGTGTTGCAAAATAATAACTAGACTGACATGCTGACAAAATGGATAAACTGGCAATACAATACAGTGCTAAATTTAAAATCACTGTGTGTGTGTGTGTGTGTGTGTGTGTGTGTGTGTGTGTGTGTGTGTGTGTGTGTGTGTGTGTGTGCGCGTGTGCGCATGTGTGTGTGTGTGTGTGTGTGTGTGTGTGTGTGGACATGTGAATAGTTTATTTTTATCAATTAAGAAAAGGGAAAGTGAATAAACAGAAGAGAATTCCGAATCAAATCAATATTTAGTGTAAATATCGATAAGCATCAGTTCTTCTAGAAACACTTGCACACAGTTTTTGAAGGAACTCGGCAGGTACAGTAGGTTGTTCCAAACATCTTGAGAAATAATCACAGATATTCTGTGGATGTAGGCTCCCTCAAATCTTTTTGTCTCTTCTTGCAATCCCAGACAGACTCGATGATTTGGAGATAAGGGACTTCCAGGACTCCTTGCTCTTGTCTATGCAGAATACATTTGGGGCCATTTAGACACCTCCCTGGTGGTATTTCATGATGAATAAATATCTGACTGTATTTCTCAGAATTAAGAACACCATTAATCCTGACCAAATCTTCAACTCTATTTGCAGAAATGCAGCCCCAAACTTGCAAAGAACCTCAACCATGCCTCACTGTTCCCTGCAGAGACTTATTTTTGTACCACTCTTTACTCTTTTGTAGCTCTTCAGTAGCAGCAACATATTTTCTCCTGCTACAGCTAAATATTTAACATTTTGACTCATTAGTCCAGAGCACCTACTTCCATTTTTCTGCATCCCATGTTTTCATGACTAGTTAAGTCACTTAGCCTTGATTTCAAACAGTAGATAGGTGTACCTGGGTCTCACTGATTTTTACCAGTTTAATGCTGATGGCACTGCTGGACATGTTCAATGTCAAAAGGAAGTGTCTACAGTCTTCAACATTGCCTGTTTGAAACCTCAGTCTGCTTTAAAATCGTTGGCTGGGAGATACCTTGCTGATCCAGTATAACTACTGTAGTGCTGCATCAGGCTGAACACAGAAACCGGAGAAAATCACACACGTGGCTGTGTGTGAGTGAAGGTAAGCATGTGATAGCATGCTAAAGGGTCTGCATCTCCAAGGAGTTCAGCACCCTGTTTTTAGTCAAGTTCGGAGCATAATCCTTGCGCCGGCCATGTGCCGGGGTACCATTGTCACATTACCTTGTGTCTTGGTGCTATGCTTAGTCTTGCCATGGTGTATAACTGGTCACATAAAACTCTTTTTCACAACCTCAACCAGCTGTTTCATACCCAGTTTCAAGACTCCTACACAGCTGTTTCTGTTTCAGTTAATAACTATGTTTTAACCTACAGATCTGTTGTGTAGGACTTGATGTTGATATCCCTTAATGCATACTTGAGGCACCGATGAGACTCTGTGGGATGGTCAATTCAGTGATGGCGCCCTCTGCCACACTACTCCTCAGTCCTTTCTTCTCCTGAGATTGCTCCTTTTCGTAGCTCAGTATACTGAGGCACCGCTGAGACTCCATGGGATGGTCCACTGAGTGATGGCACCCTTTTGGTTGTCAAGTGGGCGCCCTCCTTCCTGGGTGTTTCGCTGATAGGCCCATGACACCTCCAGAGGGTTCAGCAGTGAATCCCAGCGTCTCACTCCCTAGGTGCCATCAACTCACTTAAAGACCCAGGCAGAGTCTTTTCTCTTCCCCCCACAGCCACTGGCTTCCCTTTTCCGCAGCCGCAGAGAGGTCTTTGACTGCCTGCTGGTGGGCCTTTCCTCGTACTCCCAACTCCCTGAGTAACCTGGATGTTGTGGTGGGTACGAACCCTCTGCAACCTACTTCCACTGGGCGTACCTTTAAATTCCAGCCTTGTTGTTGTGCCTCGGCTGCAAGTTCAGTGTACCTCAGCCTTTTCCATTCATAGGCCTCCTCCACTGCACCTTCCCAGGGCATGGTGAGCTCGATGATGTAAACAAGCTTGAGCGAGGCTGACCAAAGAACAAGGTCTGGTCGCAGGTTGGTGGCTGCAATTTCAGCTGGGAAGCAGAGTTTCTTATTCAAATCTGCCAGCAGCTTCCAGTCCTGTGCTCTGCCCAGCTGACCAGAGTCTCTCTCTCTCTCTCTCTCTCTCTCTCTCTCTCTCTATATATATATATATATATATATATATATATATATATATATATATATATATATATATATATATATATATATATATATGCTTGACAAAAAAAAGTAACAAAAACAACTATATATACAACTAATATATATATATATATATATATATATATATATATATATATATATATATATATATATATATATATATATATTTCTTCTTCTTCTTCTTTCGGCTGCTCCCATTAGGGGTCGCCACAGCGGATCATCCGTCTCCATACCACCCTGTCCTCTGCATCTGCCTCTTTCACACCAACTACCTGCATGTCTTCACTCACCACATCCATGAACCTCCTCCTTGGCCTTCCTCTTTTTCTCCTACCTGGTGGCTCCATCCTCAGCATTCTTCTACAATATAATTCATGTCCCTCCTCTGCACATTTCCAAACCATCTCAATCTCGCCTTCCTCACCTTGTCACCAAAACATCCTACTTGCGCTGTCCCTCTAATAAACTCATTTCTAATCTTGTCCATCCTCGTCACTCCCAACGAAAACCTTAACATCTTCAGCTCTGCTACCTCCACCTCCGCCTCCTGTCTTTTACTCAATGCCACTGTCTCTAATCCATACAACATTGCAGGTCTCACCACAGTCCTATAAACTTTCCCTTTCATTCTTGCAGATACCCTACTATCACAAATCACTCCTGTCACTCTTCTCCACCCACTCCACCCTGCCTGCACTCTTTTCTTTACTTCTCTTATACACTCTCCATTACTTTGCACTGTTGACCCCAGGTACCTGAACTCCTCCACCTTCTCCACCTCTTCTCCCTGCAACTGCACCACTCCACTGCCCTCCTTCTCATTTACACACATGTACTCTGTCTTACTCCTACTGACTTTCATTCCCCTTCTCTCCAGCACATATCTCCACCTCTCCAGGCTCATCTCAACCTGCTCCCTACTCTCTCCACAAATCACAATATCATCTGCAAACATCATTGTCCAGGAAGACTCCTGTCTGACCTCTTCCGTCAACCTGTCCATCACCACTGCAAACAGGAAAGGGCTCAGGGCTGATCCTTGATGCAGTCCAACCTTCACCCTGAACCAGTCTGTCGTATCTATTGCACACTTCACTGCCGTCACACTGTCCTCATACATGTCCTGCACCACCCTCACATACCCCTCTGAGACATCTGACTTCCTCATACAATACCACAACTCCTCTCTTGGCACTCTGTCGTACGCTTTCTCTAGATCCACAAATACACAATGCAATTCCTTCTGTCCTTCTCTATACTTCTCCATCAACATTCTCAAAACAAATAAGGCATCTGTGGTGCTCTTCCTCGGCATGAAACCATACTGTTGCTCACAAATGGTCACCTCTTCTCTCAGCCTGGCTTCCACTACTCGTTCCCATAACTTCATGGTGTGACTGATCAACTTAATTCCCCTGTAGTTACTGCAGGTCTGCACATCTCCCTTATGCTTAAAGATCGGTACCAGCACACTCCTTCTCCATTCCTCAGGCATTTTCTCACCTTCTAAAATCCTGTTAAACAATCTGGTTAAAAATTCCACTGCGATCTCTCCTAAACATCTCCATGCTTCTACCGGTATGTCATCTGGTCCAATCGACTTTCCATTCTTCATCCTCTTAATCGCTGCTCTTACTTCCTCCTTACTAATCCTATCTACCTCCTGCTTCACCAACTCCACATCATCCAACCTTTTCTCTCTCTGATTTTCCTTATTCATCAGCTGCTCAAAATACTCCCTCCACCTTCTCAACACACTCTCCTCACTAGTCAACACATTTTCCTCTCCATCCTTTATTGCTCTTACTTGGAGTACATCCTTCCCCGCTCAGTCCCTCTGCCTGGCCAATAGGTATAAATCCTTTTCTCCTTCCTTAGTGTTCAACCTCTCATACAGCTCCTCATATGCCTTTTCCTTGGCTTTCGCCACATCCCTTTTTACCTGCTGCCACATCTCCTTGTACTCCTGCCTACTCTTCTCATCACACTGTCTATCCCACTTCTGTTTTGCCAACCTCTTTCTCCTTATGCTCTCCTGCACTTCCTCATTCCACCACCACGTCTCCTTGTCTTGCTGTCTATTTCCAGATGTCACACCAAGTACTTTTCTAGCTGCCTGCCTCATCACTCCTGCAGTAGTTGCCCAATCATCCAGCACCTCTTCACCCCCACCAAGCCTCTGTCTGACCTCGTCCCTGAACCTCACACTACACTCTTCCTCCTTCAGTTTCCAGCATCTTATTCTTCTTTCAGTCCTTACTCTCCTCCTCTTCTTCTTCGCCTCCAAAACCATCCTACAGACCACCATCCGATGCTGTCTAGCTACACTGTCCCCTGCCAACACCTTACAGTCTCCAATCTCCTTCAGGTTGCATCTCCTGCATATCACATAGTCCACCTGTGTGCACCTTCCTCCACTCTTATACGTCACCCTATGATCCTTCTTCTTCTTAAAATACGTGTTCACCACTGCCATTTCCATCCTTTTAGCAAAATCTACCACCATCTGCCCTTCCACATTCCTCTCCTTAAAACCATACCTACCCATCACCTCCTCATCACCTCTGTTCCCTTCACCTCCATGCCAATTAAAGTCTGCCCAAATCACCAATCATTCTTTCCTAGGTACACCATCTACCACTTCATCTAATTCACTCCAGAATCTTTCCTTCTCCTCTATCTCACAGCCAACTTGTGGAGCATATTCACTGATGACATTTATCATCATCCCTTCAACTTCCACCTTCATGATCATCACCCTATTAGAAACTCTCTTCACCTCCACTACACTCTTCTGTACTCTTCCTTCAGAATCACCCCTACACCATTTCTCTTTTCATCCACACCATGATAAAACAGTTTAAACCCACCTCCAATGTTCCTGGCCTTACTTCCTTTCCACTTGGTCTCCTGAACACACAACATATCTACCTTTCTCCTCTCCATCATATCAGCTACCTCTCTCCATTTACCCGTCATAGTACCAACATTTAAAGTACCAACCCGAACCTCTACTCTCCTACACTTCTCCTTTCCGTGCCATCTCAGTAGACGTCTTCCTCCTCTCCTTCTCCTCCTTCGGCCAACAGCTGCCCAATTTTCACCGGTACCCTGTTGGCTAACGATACCTGTGGCGGTCGTTGTTAACCCGGGCCTCGACCAATCCGGTATGAAATTCTCATTTGTGATCCGCATATTTGATTTGGCACATGTTTTACGCTGGATGCCCTTCCTAACACAACCCTCCCCATTTACCCGGGCTTGGGACCGGCACTAAGAGTGCACTGGCTTGTGCATCCATAATGGCTGGGTTATATCTATATATATATCTATATCTATATCTATATCTATATCTATATATATATATATATATATATATATATATATATATATATATATATATATGTAAGTTTTATGACGTTTAAAGGGAGTTAGTCTGTAGTTTTATGACGTTTAAAGGGAGTTAGTCTGTAGTTTGCAGGTGAGGTTATCTGTTGAACCAGAAAGATTAATCTTGTGTATAAAGCAGTCCATTATAGAATATAATAAATTCTAATAAAATAACCAGCTATGCCAGCCCTATGGTGTACATTCTTGGATAATATCCAAGGTTCTCATGCTGTTGCTCAAGTAATGCTGCTGGAGCTCAGTGTCTTCACAGGAGCTGGATCTGTACCATTACTTCAGACTCCAGCTGGCCACTAATACCCAGTGAATACTGATCTAAAGAGACATGTAGCCTGAATGATGAATGCAAAAAATATCAATATACCACACAGTTTCATTATTAATGATGCGCCTACTGCTATGCTGTGGATGCTTAGATTAATATTAGAGTGTTTTGTGGGTGGAAAATAAAATTCTAGAAGAAGTGCAGGCTCTGAGTGACAACAAAAAGGTTCATTAGGAGAATCTTTAATGAAAATGGTGACATAGGCTTTATTTCTGTGGTTGACTCATATACAGGTTTAAACACTATGTCTTTTTAATTCCATTCGACATAACAAAATTACAAAAGCTTGTAGATATAAATTGATCCTAGGAGTATATGCATCGAACTGTTGCTCATCCATTCATGTTCACTGTCAAGAATCCATTTGACTAATCCAATCCAATAGTCAAGCCTAGATTTTTCCAAATGTCCCAGTTGTTTGCAACCAGTAACCTAAAGTCAAACTATTCTTCCAACGTACCTGCAAGTAATACAGAACTTGATAGCTTTACTATTGGGAAATAAAAGCTTTGTTCAAGTTAAACAAGTTTCAGCAATGCTACTGCCAAACATTATGTATCCTGAAGTTCATATTTGTATGTCATTATATACTGAAGTAAACCCACTTTTAAAAGCTGTAACAACTAAAGCATGTGTAAACTTATTATGTAAACTGCATATGCATTACTATGCATCTTATGTGTCTCTCACACTCTCTGCCTCTCTGAAATTAAAGAAAATTAGCAGAGTCACATTATATAGGGAAGACCATGTGGTAAATCACTTAGCTGAGGTGGGTTGAAGAACAAAAGCTTCAAGTTTGTAATTTATTTCTAGGCTGAGTTTCATAACACATGAGAGCTCAAAATGAAGAGCAAGAACTCTTTATTCAATCTGATAAAAGATGAGTTATGCATATGTCCTAAGTATACAGTGGCGCAGCACAAATATGGCATTTACATCAATGTCTTTGGCAAATTGGTTATTTAAATAAGGTATCCCTAGACTCGACTGCCCTATTTCCATTTAGCAGATGAACCACAGACAATATGTAGCAGACATACATTCTAAATACAATGAGAATGAGCAGAAATGCAAACTTATGCTTATTCTATGCATTAATTCTGCAGTGTCACTATTTTCGTTCAAATGTTTTTTCCTTACTTTGCAGGTATAATTACTCAATTACTCTGCACATTATTCCATAATATAATTTAGTTTTGTGTATCTGGTGAAAAAAGCACAGCTTTCTATTACCTGGGTGCAACTCGGTTTCAGATGCCCAGCAGATCTCATCCATTGCTGGTCATCCCTGTAGACTCAGGCACAGATGGCAGAAAATTAATTACTAAGACTGCATACCATCTTATTTTCAGAAAACCTTTCTTTTCAGATGGCCTGAGAATTATATGAAAAAAACACGAATCATGGTC
Organism: Silurus lanzhouensis; assembly: GCA_039877035.1. Taxonomy (NCBI): domain Eukaryota; kingdom Metazoa; phylum Chordata; class Actinopteri; order Siluriformes; family Siluridae; genus Silurus; species Silurus lanzhouensis. The sequence continues at coordinate 8,655,609 of JBCEWE010000454.1, read as the reverse complement.
TCCATCGATTAGAATCTGAAAAAATTATATTATCCATTCAAATTCAAAGATGATGAAAACAATACCGATTGGAAACCTGGCATTGATTTTTGTGTTATTTATGCTATTTAGCTTCTTTTGAATTAACAAACCCTTTTGAGACCTCTATGCATTCACAATCAGATCAATAGCCAATAAGTTTGAGGTAGTGTAAAAGAGAGGCAACTGCCCCAAGGCTTTTTCATTCAATCTCAGACCCAATGAAGACTTTAGAAACCTGACCTCATCTGACACAACCCCATTTAGCAGCAAGGTCCCTGTGGGGAATAAGCATCTGTTCAGCAAATCAATGTGGAAGTACCAAGCTGAGGCCCCGATCAACCTTTTTCATATTTTTTAGTCTTTTTATACAGTGATTGAGAGTTTTTTTTTCTATGAAAGCATCAGAAATCACAAGAAAAAAATTAATATTAAGTAGTCAACTGATGATTTTCTTTCAACTTTAACACTCCAATGTTTTCTCATTTCTCATGTTCTACTTGTTTATTTTACATTTGGAAACATTGTTATGGAAAAAATAATACTTTTGGATCATACTACCTAGGTCAGAAATGTAAGGCTACAGTGAGCATCATTGGAAACCTTGTTTTTTCCAGGCTTTACCTTTCCAATTTTGGTGCACTTGTGCCCATTGTAGCATCCGATTTCTGTTCTTGGCTAACACAAGTGAAATTAACAATGTTCTTCTGCTTTTGTAGAATATCTGCCTTAAGGTTTAATGTGTTGGTCATTCCATATGTTCTTACAGCTCATTCCATCTGGCTCCGCCCTCCTCTCCTGCTCCACTGGTACACTTACACAACTTACAAACAGACGCAGCAGGCAAAACTCTTATATTGAACATTTATGCATGTAATTAACCTCTCTGTATACATGCATTTAGTGAAAACATGTTGATCAGTTGTTCACATTATGTAGGCTCTTCTCTAGACTAAAATAGAATAAGCAGTTATTTTATAATTAAACATATATATTTAAAAGTAATAAAAAAAGAATGCTGTTATATATTACAATGTATATACTATTTAGAAGGCACTAAACTATTATGTGCCTTCACTATAAACACTAAAAAGTGTGTCTCACCTTGACCACCCCAGTCAAATTGTTCTGGATCTATTACTTTTGGTTTTATTTACCAATAGTATATTGGATAGATAATAATATATGAAAACCTTTCATTGGTTCAAGTTACTGAGTCTAATATAAAAAGTTAAACACTCGTACCTGTAAGTATATAAAGTTTAACACTTTAAGTGACTCAGTAGCCTTTTTCATTAGTAGCTACTTCATACCACGTCATCCTCTATCTTATTCAGCATGTGTGCCTTAGCAACAGTCCTTAAAAAGCCTTGAAATGAACATGGTTTATGTTTAAAGAGAAATATTCAGACAGCAACACAAATCTATTTGAACAAATATTAGATTTACAACAACACTCTAAATTAACACTGAATTTGTACTGCAATTTATAAAGGTTGTTATTCTTTTTACTTCTTTGATTCTAAACATTGCCATGAATTATATAGGTTATATAATAAATGA